>JAWWEI010864543.1:0-12909 GCA_035583255.1 Pseudotriton ruber | reverse complement strand
CCGGGCGCCGTTCACCCCAGGTACGCCACTGGCACCCTGCGCTCGCCCGGTTCCACGATGGCAGCTGCAATATTCGAGTCGAGTCTGCCACTCCGTGTCAAAAGTGGCACATCTTACAGAGCAGTGGCCGCCATGCCCACGTGGTCCACCAGTTTAGTCGATGATGGACCTGCTCCGATTAAGCTGTCGGATCGGCCCTGGTGCCGGTGCTGCCACCTCCAGACCTGCCCAGATATAGCAGGTGAAGCATGCGAGGCAGGGCAAGCATCTGGAGGTGTGCGCCTCAGTGCCTGGGCATCGCGACCAGGTACGGGGTCTCGGCTCCTCCGGAGCTCCACAACAATGCCACCATCTTGGTTCGTGGCCAGCCACGCCCCCCCCAAGCAGGGAACCTTTAAGTTCAAATGAAGTTGGCCTGTAATTATCCTTCGCTGGGTGTTAGAATATCCTTCTACTGGGTACTACAGCAGGAAAACTAGTTACCTGTTCAGTTGCTTTTTCTGGCCGCTCACAATACAGCCCTCACAGGTAATTTTAGAAGGAATATTTTCTGGCTATGGTGTCATAAATGAAGCCAAAAGTAGATAACTGAAAAGTCTCACTTCCTTGGACGCACCTTCCAGCCAATCACTTGCAGTAAACCCGTCATACTTAGTAAACTCATGATTTTCAAAAGCCCAGCAGCTAAGAGGAGTAAAACTTACAAAATGTGCATAATAAAAAAACTGATTGCACAGACAAAACATCATAGTATTTGCATGCAAACTATATTGCTGGAGTCTATGCAGAATGGACTAGAATAGGCATAAAAGTATGTTTTGGGTCCGGAGAGTATCTTTAACCTCACATTTAAAATTGGACTAGTCTTGTCTGTGTCACAAACTCGGTTCTCGTAAGCTACAACACAGCGCATTTGCACACATACTTTCACACATTCCCAGACTGCTGACATGAGAGCTACTATTTGATCAACATGTTCGACAGTGTTGTGATCACATTGGCTGGTACCAGTTTTAGCATCCGTCTGACTGATGTACCACAACACCGCAAAGCACGTAGTTGCAGGTCACCCAATGGCATGCAAAACACATTTAGCCAGTCCTTGCATTTTTTCATACAACGCTTAGCCTTCTAGGAGCTGTGAGTCGCTGTAACATATTTTCAATGAAAGATGAGTCCCAGAACAAGCAAAACAGCTACAAGTCTCACTTCTACCCATCACAGTTACCTGTCTCTTGCAATTAAAAATAAAATTAATGCCCTCAATAAAAATAAAATCAGGGCAAATGATTCATTGGTATAAAATAAATAAAACCAAAATAAGAGAATATGCATACACAACAACTTACGCTTGAAATTAAAGTGGAACTGAAAGGCCTTTAAAATACAGCACAATCTTATCTGCTGCTGCCAAGCGATCTGTCTCTGAGCTGCCAGGCACCTACCTGAGGTCACCAGTCTGTGCTACAGCGTCTCTTCAATCTCGTCATTTGCCTTCATAAAACTTTCAGCCAACCTGTAATTAATCATCACGGCTGTCGTGCAGCTACTGCAGAGAAAGAGCAATGTGAAAGGGGTTTTCAGCACAGAAAGCCACAATACAAGCATATACTTTAGATAACACCTCCGCTGCATGAAAGTACTTCGCCTTCAACCAGTCACCAAACGGGCATGGCAGAAGAAAAACACACAATTATATGCTCATGGTTCTCTCTCAAAAACTGCAATCCAGCATACAACAGTCGATGTGCCTTATGAAAAAAATATTATTTTCTATTAATATTCTTCACATTGATGCAACTATGTACACATATATTACATCGCTATTTACAAACATACAACATAAACACTTCCTCCGACTGTCTTAGCCTCACTAAGCTAACCACATTTGTCAGAGACTCCTCTGATCAAACTCGATACCTAACACGGCATGTGTCTTCCCATTTACACAATTCTGTGGGAATTCCTCAGGCGCAGTTACTTGTTGCTTGCGCACCTTGAATAACTTTAAAAAAAACAAGACAATGAAACATTACATCACAATTTAAAAGAGCAATCGTCTTATCACTTTTTGTTGCTGTGGCCAAGTACATGCAGCTGAAAAGTGGAGGGGGGAAAAACGAGGGAAATGGGGAAAGAAAAGAAGGAACAAGAACTTGTTGAATGTATCTTTAGACATTAAGTTGTGAGTAAAGATTTCATGGTAAAATATATATTTTGTTTAAAGTTGCATATAAAATATTTGAACCAATAAAGCAGTCCATAACTCAAGTAACAGTTGTGACACCAGGTGGCAAATAACCCCAGCAGCAGAGGTTCTCCCAGCCTTTTTTTTCTTTATTAAAATAAATCTTTATTGCTTTTTGAAAGCATTACAGGTTAAGCGCCCATTTTACTAAGGACAAGGTAAAAATAGAGTCGCTTGCAAAAATCCAACTACTGTACAATAGTTACCATAAAAAATTCACGCAATATAAAACCAAACAGCAAGAAATAATGAATTTTGACCATATCTTGACAAGTCGATTCATTTAAAACTAGACTTGCAGTTCCATCAATATCTAAACAAGGTAAATATTTGCCAGCCACCTAATTCTCAAATTCCCTAGTTGGGGGAATGGGGGGGTAGGGGCAGGCTGAGGCTAGTAAAAAGTGGTCAACATCATCAGGACAATCTGTGCAGAAATCATAATAACGTTCTAATCGTGGCACACCTTTCCATGCTAAGATTACCATAGTCATTGGAATTGATTTTAGTCTTAAGATATCATGGATCTGATAACTTAAGGGTGAGAGCGTGACTCTAGATACTGACCGGCACCTTGCTTTACCTTAACCTGGGTGAACCAAGATAATGTCACACACTGGAGACTATGAGAAGCATCTTTGGAAAATTATACCGATGAATTGCTGTGGCTAATACTGCCCAATTCTGAAAGAGATTTGTTCCCAGTTTCAATGATTAGTTGCTGCAGAACTATCTTACTCCTGCATGCCCAAGCTCCCTGCAGCCAAATAAGACATTGGGGGGGGCTGAAGGTGCAATATGGGGAATTCTGTAAAAGGTCCCGTCGCAGTGCTATGAGACTTTTGGTTGCCAAGCAAGGAGCCGGGGGTGTGACATTGGCAACTACTTATCAGTAAGCCCTAGAAAGGGGGTATTGTACTACACTGTTTGAGATGCTGAATAAATTACATTGACTCTATCACTGTGCCACAGTTATCGTTTTCTTTTCAAAGTATCTAGACAACAATTATCATTGTCAGACTTGGTACAGATTCAGGCAGTTTCTAAGTTCCACAGGTGAATTCTTTGCTAATACATTTAATGATATGTATGTAATAATAACCTTTTCATGATTGTATTTCTACTCAGCTCAGGTCTACATGCCAGGAACTCTATTGGAATACAAAGTGGACTAGATGTTTAAGTTCTTTTTCCTTGCAGATATTTGTGGTAGCTTCGGTGGTGGCGTGGAAGAACAGAGAGCACAGTGACTTCTTCAGTGAAAGATTGTGTGAAGCTGCAAAGTGCCAGGGGTGGGAACCAGGCCACCTTCCCAAGCATTTTGTTCCTCACTGTCGCTCGTACATCCATGACGCCTCAACAGAGTTTGAAAAGGTAAGCAATGAAAAGCTTTGCTTCTCTTTGCTATTCTAGGTCTGTTCTCAGATCCAGTAATTAAAGGAGCTAAAATCCATAGAGATGTAAACGCACAAAACTGCAGGCACCTTAAAATGCACAAGAAGCCTCCAAATTAGGGAGTCTTGAGCGTGTTGTTGTAGTATGAAAGATTAGTATGAGTGGCTGTTGATGTGAATATGTGTCTAGTGCTCAGAAGGATTGTTAAAGTTGAGTCCTCATATTGTAATGGACTTTATGTATAATAAGTCTTTTTAACCCCTTAACTGCAGCCATTGACATATATTATGTCAATGGCAAATCCCATTCAAATTGTTTTATAGTTTTTATAATTTGGACGTGTCTGACACGTCCTTCGCATTTAAGGGGTTAATCAAATGTCACAATCTTGTGACAACATGTATTGTTCAATACATTTTTACTTTTGATATAAATTACTGATTGGTGATTTTCCGTTCTCCTCGTCTGATGGTCACTAGCTACTTGTGGAAGAATTCTTGTTGTTGAACTGTACACCCCAGGGTGTTCTTCCAGAGCCTGGGGCATATAGCTCTTGAGTTTAGCTCGGAGTCTTTCCATGCAGGCAAGTCCTTTGCTATTATCTTTGACAATACTTTCAGTGCAGGATTATGGCGGACAATCCTTAGCAGCATTTTTTGGTCCATGAGTATCCCAGGTTTATGCATTCCTCAGTGGATGCTGGTGGCGGTCCTAGCTCCTGTGGCCAAGGGATGGATTTTTGGAAGCAGTTTTTGTTTCCGGTCAGCATGATCACAGTCTTTTCTGGGTTCAATACTAGGTGGTTCAAATTCATCCATTTGGTCAGGTCCCTCATGCAGTTTTCTAATTCCGGTAGGGGAGATTTATTTGGATCTTTAAAATGGACAATCAATTGGGTGTCGTCCGCGTAGTTGTAAGGTGTGATGCCGTGTGTTTTCTGAGGATCTCCAGAAGAGGGCTCATGTAGAGGTTGAATAAAAGCGGTGAGATAGATGCTCCTTGCGGCACTTTGTAACTGATAGGTTTTTGTTTCGATCTGTAAGGAGGCATCCAGGTCGTTTAAGTTCTGTGGCTAAGGAAGGATGTGATCCATTTCAGAGTCATGCCTCCTATACCCAGTGAGTCTAGTCTTTCAATAAGGATGTTGTGGTTTATGGTGTCGAATGCTGCTGATAGGTCTAGGAGTACCAGGGGTGTAGATTCGTCTTTGTCCGCATTCAATTTCATGTCTTTCCAGATGGTGGTGGTGATTGTTTCGGTTCTGTGTCCTTTTCTAAAACCTGCCTAGTGGTCATCTAGGAGATTTTCTGCTTCTACGTGTTGGGACAGTTGTAGGAAGACTCCCCTTTCTTCCAGCTTTGTTAGGTAGCCGTTGTTTGTCACTGCTCAGTAGTTGTCTGGGTTGTTCTGGTCCAGGTCTTTTTTCTTCAAGAGTGGTTTAACCACCGGTTTCTTCCTTATGAAATTGATGATTCCTTCTCTGAGGGAGGTGTTTATCATGAGCCTGGTTGCTTCCATTACCGGAGGACCGGTGCGCAGCAGAGATCTCATTATGCCTGCGGTGCATGGGTCGTCTGGTGACCCCGATTTTTTGCTGTCCATCACTAGTTTGTTTAATTCCTCCGGGGATAGCTCCTTTAGATCTGTCATTAATTTGCGTTTCATTACTGGCGTGGTTGCGACCCCTCTTTTTGGGTACCTTTCTTTATGTATATTTTCTTGTAATCGTTCAATCTTGTTGACAAAGTTGTTGGAAAGTTCGTCACACAGTCTTTGTGATATCAATGCCTCCTTTTTTTGGGCTTTAGAATTTTTGAATTCTTGAACTATCCTGAATAGTTCCTTTGTAGGGTTGGTGGATTCAAGTATTCTTCCTGTATAGTGTTCCTTTTTTTCCTTCTGATCATGGCGTTGCTCTGCTGAGTTGTTTTGTGTTATTTTCATTTTCTACCGTTTTGTTTTTCCTCCAGTCTCGTTCCCGTGCTCTGAGTGCTTTGGTATGTATTTTCAACTCCTCATCGTACCAACCTTTTGTCTTCTGGTTCTTTATTTTTGATGTTTTTTCTGGAGCAAAGTGGTCTGCCGCTCTTCTAATGCATTTGTCGAACTCTAGCGGTCCTAGGTTTGGGTCGGACAGTATTGTCTTTGATGGAAGATTGTCTATGAACCAGGGTTCTACCTGTTCTATGTCCAGAAAGTTTCTCAATTTTCTTATTTTTATTGTGCCTGTTGCCTTTTCTTTCTTTTCTGTGGGGTCATTTATATTGAATTCGAATTTCACCAGTCGGTGGTCTGTCCAGTCTACGTATTCCGATTCATTGAAGGATGTGGTCTCTGGATCCATGAGGATGGCGTCCAGGGTGCGTCCGTGTTTGTGTGTTTTTCCTTTCACTATTTGTGTTAAGTTGAATGTTTCCATCAAGTTGTTGATTCTGTTTGCTGTCGGATCATTTTTAATATCAAACCATACATTAAAATCTTGAAGCACTGTCAGATTTGGATGACTATTCTGAATGGATGCTATAAAATTTGCAAGGTTTTCTGGGAAGGTGGTCCTGCTGTATCTTCGTGGCCTGTAGAACAGTAGGTAAGATCGTGCTGTTTCTGCGTTTAGGTTGCATCGTATCAGCAGGTGTTTGAAACGGTCTGTTTCGGTGTTACTTGAATGGTTGCTGTGTACATGGATTTGTAGATGATTGCTAGACCCCCTGAGTGGGTTGATCTGTTAGCTGTGAGGGTTCTGTATCCGTCTGGTATGGCTTCATGAAAGGTGGGTGCTTGATCCTCATCATGTAACCAGGATTCTGTGATGAACAGCATGTCCGGGTTTTAGTGCTCGATCAGGCGTCTCACATCATATCTTTTTTTGTGTAGGGATCTTGCGTTAAGCAGTATGCTGTTTATTTTTTGTCCGTGGCTATTGGGCGAGTCTGTGCTCTTCCCAGCCTTTTTTTCCGGTATTGGGTTTTCCGGCTGTTTGATGGTTTCGGGATCTCCATGGGTATGTACCTCGGTCTGTTGCCCTTTTTTTTTGTGTTGGTCTTTGTACTGCTACCTGTGCTCTTTGTGCGTTTGTGTTGGTGGGGCTTTCATCTGACCAAACGTTTTAGGAAGGGCTTGTCTCAGGGGGGATCTATTCCATCCCAGTGGGCCTCCGTGATGCTTCTGTAGATTTTCTTTCCATCTGCTGGTCGTGGCGCACGCTTTGAATTGGATTCCTTCTTCCCATCTACTGGTCGTGGCGCACGGTCTGAATTGGATTCCTTCTTCATTGCTGTTTGGAAGGCTCTATGGAGTTCCGAAGCACTTGTTTGAATGCCTTGTTGCTAGGTCATCTTTTGACTGGTATTCGTTATCACCTTTTTTTTGCTGATTGGTCCAATTTTTTCCTGCATGTTGTTTGCGGTTCCTATTGCTTCTGTAGGTGACCTTTGTATCTCTTTGTCGTACCATTTTATTTGTTTTGAAGCGATGCATGGTGGGTCTAGATCTGCCTGGAAGTATTTCCTCTTGAATTCTCCAAATGACTTCAGCTTGCTAAAGGTCCTGATCCTTGCGGGAATTTCCGTGGGTGCAGTATTCTCTTTTCTTGTGGTGTGGGGTTGGTTGTTTTCTTTATTTTTATCCTGTATGACAGTCATGTTGTCAGTGGCCCAATATGTGGTTGTCCATTTCCCTGTTTTTGTTATGTGTAGTAGGTTGTTTTCCTTATTTTTCTTCTGTGTGGGGGGATCATGGTCTCTTTGGTCCTTTCCAAGTATGATGTACTCCACCTTTTGGTACTGTCGGCTTGTTTGTTTTTCTTCTTTTCTTCATTTTGGGTAGGGTTCCTGATCTCTTTGCTATGATTTTTTTATGGTGTTATTGATGGCTCTGCGTGCCAATGACAATTTGTTTTTTCCAGCATTTTTAGCAATTTCTGCTGAGTATGTTCCTATTGGTGATGAGTTGTGGTATTCTGTTTCTGTCGTTTAGGTGCCCATCTCCTCCTTAGTTAGCCTTCCTCTATCACTTTGTTCGTAGCTGGTGTTCGCGGTTGCTCCTATCGTTCTCTCCCTTGCTCTTGCGTTCTCCTGGAAGATTTTTTTTCTGCAGATGCTACGGACCCTTCGTTTTCCTTTTTTATCTTTTGGAGTTGATTCCATTGGCAGTGGTTCTACTGTTCGTGTGCCATTCCTTGAGCTAGTTGGTGCCATGGTAGGCTGTAGCAGATTAACTTCTGTTGTGACAGTATGCAGAATACCGCTGCTCTGTCTGTTATTAACTCTCAGATGGGGGTGGGACACAGTTCAAACAGTTCAACCTTAACGATTAGCAGTTAGATATTATAGTGTCAACTCTCAGAAGGGGAGCGGGATACTGCTCGAATAGATCAGACGTAACTTTCTGATGGGCAGCAGGACGCAGTTAAAAACAGTTCAGCTTTAATAATTAACAGATTACTATTATACGGTCAACTCTCAGATGTGGTGTAAACAAACTTACTGACTCTCAGCGGGGGAGCGGGACACAGTTCAATCAGTTCTACCTTAACAATTAGCAGATTAATATTATAGTGTCCGCCCTTGGATGGGGAGTGGGATGGTGCTTAATCAGTTCGACCTTGAACAATTAGCAGATTGATATTATAGTGTCAACTCTCTCATGGGGATCAGGATACTGCTTGAATAGTTCAACTTAATAACTCTCAGCTGGGCAGCAGGACACAGTTCAAAACAGTTCAACCTTAATAATTAACAATTACTATTATAGGGTCAACTCTCAGATGGGGAGTAAACAAATTTACTGACTCTCAGATGGGGAGCGGGACACAGTTCAATCCGTTCAACCTTAATATTTAACAGATTAATATTATAGGGTAAACTCTTAGATGGGGAGCGGGATACTGCTCGAATAGTTCACACTTAACTCTCAGATGGGCAGCAGGACACAGTTCAAGGCAGTTCGACCTTGATAATTAACAGATTACTATTATAGGGTCAACTCTCAGGTGGGGGCGGGATACTGCTCAAACCGTTCAATACTTAATAAATTTCAGATGGGGAGCGGGACATAGTTCAAACAGTACAACCTTAACAATTTGCAGATTAATATAATAGTGTCAGCTCTCAGATGGGGAGCAGGATAGTGCTCAAACCCTACAACCTTAACAATTAGCAGATTAATATATAGTTCACACTTAATAACTCTCAGATGGGCAGCAGGACACAGTGCAAGCAGTTCAACCTTATTAATTAACACAGTTCAAACAGTATAACCTTAATAATTAGCAGATTGATATTATAGTGTCAACTCTCAGATGGGGAGCGGGATACTGTTTGAATAGTTCAAACTTAATAACTCTCTGATGGGCAGCAGGACACAGTTCAAAACAGTTCAACCTTAATAATTAACATATTACTTATTATAGTGTCAACTTAGTAACTCTCAGATGGGGAGCAGGACAATTAGTTCAAACAGTTGAACCTTAACAATTAGCAGATTACTATTATGGGGTCAACTCTCAGAAGGGGGAATAAGATGGGGGAGTGATCAAACTTACTGACTCTCAGATGGGTAGCGGGACACAGTTCAAGCAGTTCAACATTAATATTTAACAGATTACTATTATAGGGTCAACTCTCAGATACAAGGAAACAGCTACCTGTACAGCTATAGACACCTGTATTATGGCTAATCTCGTGAGATCGACAGAGGGGAAGGAAAACAACAAAAAGTACCTCTCTATACCAGTACAATACAGTCTGTAGTGCAGTATCAATTGAGGAAATCAGATGGGGAGCAGTTTAGCAAACATTGCACTACACACTAACCAGAAAACCATGAAGGATATGGTATATGCAATAGTTATAAGACAATACTATAATATGGAGTAATATAAATGAAGGCCCAACTACCATGTGTCGCTGCCTCCAAGGGACACTGGCATCTGCTCTAGCAGCTCCAGTTGTAGGTGGGGCCCCCCTTGCTTACCTTACTCAAGCGTTGTGTTCAGAGTACCTCTTGTCAAGCCTCTTCCACAGCCTCCGTAAACAGACCCATTAACAGACGCGGTCCTTGTCTGTTGGTCCTTTGCTGTTGGACGCCCAGGGCAGGGACGCCCTGTCTGCTACGTTGATATAGGTGCTTAATGACCGGAAGGTGGGAAGGTGGATCCAACCCTCTCATCGGGTCACGTAACCTGCTTCTAACCAATCAGGAGCCGAGCTGCACTCAATGCAACCAACAGCACAGCCTTCCATACAAAAATTCTCAGAAAAATCCTACTTCACCTGGCATTCCCAAAACGAGTATCGTTACAAATAAGTTTTGTACTAAGCAGACTGGATTTTGGCAACTCCATTTACCTACGAACCAGTAAAGGAAATCTCTATACCCTACAGAGGGATCAGAACTTAGCGGCCAGACTGGTGCTAAACCTGAGACCTAAGGACCGGATTGCCTCAGCCTTCCACGAGCTACACTGGCTCCCTGTCGGAGAGAGGATTGCCTTCAAAGCACTCTGTTATGCTCACCAAGCCATACATGGGAAAACAAAAAACGTACTCATAAAAAGATTCCGGATCTCTCAAAGAACTAGACCACAAAGAAATGGAGAAGGACCGACTCTGATAGTACCTGCACACAACAAGGACCGGATGGGAGGCGCCATGTTCACCAGAAACTGCGCCACTCTATGGAACAAGCTACCGGGATTCCTCAGATCAATAACGTTTTACGCAAAGTTTAAAAAAAGACTAAAGATGTGGATGTTTCCCACAAAAGACGAGGCAGAAAAAAGCACGATGCAGACGAAAATAGCATACCTAACCTCAACTGAGGAACGAAGAAGAAGGATAACATACCTGAATTCTCCCACAACTATCATCCATGGAGCCAGGACCACGACTACAGCATCCCAGCAATAACATACTTGAAATCACCCACAACCTTCAAGCATGTAGCAAGGGCCACGACTCCTGCATCCCAGCAAACTGAATCATGACTGATACCAACTGTACTATCACAACGCCGGACGAAGTACAGCAAGTTAATTCCCAAATCAAGTATCAGGACAAGGTGCCACAAGGTGCCACAAGTACAAGGTGCTACAAGTAGTGGGTGGGCTATGTAACAAGTACAAGGTGCTGCACATCGTAGGCGGGCTATATAACCAGTCACACAGAAAACAGCCAGCGAGAAAATGTACCCCTGTAAGTATACCAGTAAGTATGAGCACATGCTAATACACATAGTCAGCAGCCTTGGGATCCCCACTCTTCAAGCGACGCTGGACCCAGGCTCGCAAAACACACACCCTGAAACACATGAGACACATAACAGATACTGGGATCAGACACAAGAAAGATAGGACCCATATCCGGCATCACTACAATACAACACCCATCAAAAATATAGTAGTTCACACATAGAAGTCACCCCCAATCAACGCTTGAGAAGGGAGGATGACAAGAACTGGGCAACCTTGCACTACCTACCTACAGACAGAGAGTGGAGTTTGGTTGCGACCCACGCGCTCTCTCGTCTCTCGTACCACGCTCCCAGACCAGATAGCCAAAGCCAGGACAAATTTCACACACCATCACACATAACGGCCGGAGGGATCCAGCTCATAAAAGGACCCGAAGCCAGAACCATGCTCTTCACACATAGAACGTTTTACATGGGATCCAGAGCAAACATGAAGGGACCCAAAAAACAACACATACAACTCAACACCTAAGTACATGCATGACCACGTGCATAAATAGTCCGCCCCTGAGCCTATGGCCCGAGCAACCTTATGGGAGCAGACACAAAAAATACTGACGAGATGAAAAGCATGACGCGCTGCGCGAGTGCTGGGATCCAAACATATAATAATAAAAACAGAAACTGGTGGCGGGATCACGGATTGAAATCGGGCCGACAGTGATCCCGGTCAGCCCGTAGCACAACGATGCCACGAAAGTGGTGATTCTGCGCTATACAAGACTCAAATAACATAACATAACATATCTGTACTCAGTAAAGAATCCATGCTTCATATTATATTTGACTTTCCATTTCAGCAATATTTGTCAATGTGAAAGTCCAGTTTTCCTACTGCTCTCCTTTATTTTGCATGCAATGCTTTTTAACATATTGTAATAGGATTGTGTTTACCTTCTCTCCCGTGGAAGCTGTTCCAGTTGAAATTCTATCAATAATTCAAGAACGCCTCAGAATTATATATTTACTGCCTATGGATGTTAAGCAGGGGTTACCGTTCAAACTGAACTCTTGGCAAGTTTGTGATTTGAATTGTCTGGTGATTTGCTGGTGAGGCATTTCACCATATTCGTTATTAAGTGTGGCTGGGCTGACTTTAGAGAATACTTAACTGACAGTAAAATGCTAAACATCACTTCAAAATAGTACTTTTTTTATGGATGATGTGTGAGACGGTTGTGTGGCCCCAAAACATACCCCAGCATCCCCTGGCACCAGAAAGTCATCACCTGGTGGCACAGCTTCCATCATGCCAACATAGCAAACGGAAGGAGCAGAGCTTAGTATGCCCTGGTAAACAGTGAGCATCAGAGGTATTTTAGCTTAGAAACATTTGAACACCAGACCTAACCATATGTCAAAGTGCCATTCTTGATCGCATTGAAGCAGATGTAGCCTCTTCCTATTAAAAAACACCTTAATAGCTCCTGCTTCAGACCTGGACATCATAGCAATCAAATAGCACTAGAATGACCTGCTTGAAAAGTGAGCCGGCTAGACCTTGCTGAGTGCAGCCGTTGTTAGGTTATGTTACTCGGTTTCTTGTATGGCGCGCCTCACCATGTGTGCGGTATCGTAGCGCCACGGACTGAGGCGGGGTGTTCCTCAATCCAATTTTCACTGTTCTGGGCACCCCCTTTTTCCCAGTGTTTGGGTTGATATGTGCATTGAGGTTTCGCAAGGCATGGGTGTCCGCGACATGTTCTGCCCCACTAAATACTTGCCCTTTTCCTTTACGTTATATGTTGATTAATATCCATCTTTGTAGATGGATATATTGTAGTGTTCACCCTTTATTGTGTTCTGGCTCTCTTCCCTGTGTATTGGATATTGTTTAACCTATCTATTTCTACTTGCCCCCTGTTCCCTCTATGTTTTTGTCTTTCCTCCATCTTCTTCTCCAAGGGTATACGTCCGCGATAACGCCGGCCATACAATGTATGGCCGGCACATCGCGGACGCGTTCATCGCGGGACCCTCACCTCGGGTCCCGCGACAACGCGGCACTCGCACAT
>JAWWEI010853451.1:0-12948 GCA_035583255.1 Pseudotriton ruber | reverse complement strand
TGTCATTGTGGGTTAATATCACAGCTTTATAACGGGGTGCACCGTGCACCCAAGTGAGTACGCTGTGTCTGCGTTCCATCAGAATATTCCTTGCAGTACTGCTGCATTGATGACTCATGTGAGCAGCGAGCAAGGGCTGTGTAACCCACCCTTCCCATATTGCGTAAAGGTGTTACAGTATTACACACTACCAGGCGATGATGGTTGGATAATGCGTCTAGTTTGGAGTGCTGATGTTTGGGTTATGCTTGAGTTGTGATCACTATCAGAGTATCAACATCACTAGAGATCAGCTATGGAAGCTAACTAACAGGAAGTATTAATTGAGAGAGCTATTTCAACACATATGTAATACATCCCCCTCTTGATAATCAGTTAGTTATTGAGACAGTTCACTAGAGGTCCCAAACAACCTCAAGGCAAGACAATCCACTCTCTCGTACCTTGGTGCTTCTCAGTATTACCTAGGTCCAGATGTCTCTTGGCTGACGATGGCGGAGAACCACAAAACCAAGGACTCCAAACTGGCGCTGCCTGGGATGGGTTGGGTGGTTGGGATATGAAGGGCTTCTCTGGGTTGTTCCCTGCTCTTTCGGGTGGTGTGCGGGCTCTAAGGTGGTCTCGGGTTCCTGGCGATTCTGAACTGAGCTCTGGGGGGAAACAAAGAGGAAGGGAGAATAGAGAATGTTCCTGGTTAAAATATCTTCTCCCCTCAGGGTGAGTACCGTAGATAATTACCCTCCTACCTGCCTCAGCCCCTGGCTTTAGGCAGCGCCGGGTTTCTCTTTTAAAGGTGTCTGTCTGAGCGTAGTTGCTGGTGTTGTCTCAGCCGGGATGCCCTCAGTACAACAGGGATTTGTTTCAGGATGGGTGTCTGATGGTCAAACCCTCCAGGGCTTCAGGCTCCTCCCACAGGGGCAGGGCTTGCTAGCAGGTTCGAGTGCGAGGGGAGGACTTATTCAGGAGTGGGTGCATAGAGAGTGTGGAGATCTCGAAGAGTGAAGGGAACCTAGCTAACACTTTTCTAATTTTTGGAGACTGGAGGGTGAGTAGCTGAGTTAAGGGGGCCGCCGGACGGCGGTGCTGATCTGATGTGTACAGGTCACAGTGGGTGTGGTGAGAGGGACATAGTATTAACTGCAGGTTTGACGAGCGTCCCACTCACGGGGAGTCAGTGTCTTCTGGGAAGCGCTTCCCGGCAGGAAATCAGGCCGCAATTGTCGGTGAAACAGAGCTTCTAATGTTGCTTCCTCTCTGGACACGAAAGCTGTTGAAAAGCTGGTTATGACCTGCATGATTCATAATTCACTAGGACCAGCCAAGTCAGTAGAGATATATTCTGAGCAATCAATTGATATAAAATTTCTAGATATCTCTGTCTCAAATTGTGTCTCTAGTGCGATTACAAGAGTCCAACACAGAGAAATACCAGGAAGAACCTATCTAAACAACCACTTAATTGTGTTTACATATTCTTTTTATTTTTTGACATAGAAAAATGTTCTCACATAAAAATACTCAAAGACATGATTTCATCTAAATACGAATATATCACAATTCAATATATACATTTCTCATCATAAAAATACATCATGCTATTTTTGCATTTGTATATTGGATGTAAACATAGAGAACATCAATTGATCCTGTTACATCTTGTATCCCAAGGACCATTAGGTGTGTCCGACATGGCCTGCATTGTTTCGGCGCTTGATATATAACTTGTGCACTCTCCACAGGGACATTTCTCCCAATAATCTTTCTCTGTATCCTCCTGATTGCTGTAATATGGATAAAGTACAATCAATGTATTGCACGGCGAGTTTATAATCAGAACAGCATTTATTATTCTGTAGTTCTGTACATATTACATCTCTGCACACTCTTTGTGCTATAGCTAGCTGTTAATTACATTCAATCCCGCTAAGTTTTTTTCTTTATTTAAAAATACTTGCTGATTGTTATATCACCTGTTTACATCAAGGTGTCAGTGCGACCTAATGTCTCCTCTCTCAACTCACGTATGTACAAAGACTAACATAAAATTGACCATATTTAAATACATGGCCAACATCTAAAACACATACTTACTTATGACATAGACAATATAGTACAAAGTCACATCAAACGACAAATGTTGAAACCGTTGTGTAGAGAGATATTGGGGGCCCAATGTTTTTTTTGTCACAAATTAGTAGTGGAGAAATAGAAGAACACTGGGTTCTTGTTTATCCAAGGTAACCTCATAGAGATACCACCTAAGTCCAAAAATAAAATAAAATATATACCATTGTTATCTCGTTAATATTATATTGTTAACTAGATTGCTTTTAAAAAAATCTTAAGAGATTATTTTCTATAACGATTGTTGGTACTTTTTACACCCCATCATATATGTTCCAATCAGAAATTTTTTTGAAAAAACAAGGGCATTAATTTCTTACTCTACCTTCACATACAATTGTGTCTTGTTGAGCTGTAATTACATTAACACAGGTAGCCCTTAGCTAAGACAAATTGATTTGTTGTCTATTTACCTTGTTGGTTTTTTAATTTATCCTCATAGGTACAATTGAGAATACAGTATTTGGTATTCCAAAGAACAAGAAAAGAACTTTCTCATGCCTGCCAATGACAAAAACAAATACCATTGTAAAACACTAAACCATTTTGTACGAGCGGCGTCTATTTTTGCCGCCGTTTGTTCTTTTATTTATAAAAGAGAGTGAAGTATGGCGCAAACTTACCCAGATCTATCAAAGCTGCTCATACACCAGGTACCCAAGCTGGTTACGGTTAATTTCGCGTAACTCTTGTCCATATTCAAGCCGCTGGCCAATAGGAGTGAGATAACTTGCTCACGTGATGTGAGTCACGTGTTTAAACCCGGAATTGGGTTAGTTCAGAGATCTACATAAGATGACTCGGCGTGACATACACACAATCAAATTCATGTGAAAATAGAAAAAAGACTATGAAGTACGCAAAACTTCTCTTTTTAAATTTTTTTTAAATTATGTGAACTAGATACCACTTCTTCCATGCATATTCTCAATATTATGTTTCTTTTTTCCAACACAATAGATATTTCATATATTGAGTTTGGTAAGCAGCCAATGGTCTATATCGCACTTATCTCAGTTCTTGTCCATTTTTTAGTGAGATATACCAAACATACTGCCATACTTAAACCATTATCTAATCTTTTAACTTTTCAGTTGTTTCAATTAAAATCTTTATTTAATCCATTAATATGCGTACCTAAATGGTAAATCCAATGATTTTCTCTGACTGTCAATTTGTTTAGGCGTCTTGATCTTTCAGGGCAAAATACTACTTCAAGGATACACCATTTTAACTCTTCTGGTTTGCGTTGAAGTTCACAATAATGGGCGACTAGTGGTGCATTTGTTTTTCCTCTCCTAATGCGGCTTCTATGTTCAATGAACAGTTCTTTAAACATTCGCTCGGTTTGTCCCACATATTTCAAATTGCAGGGACAGAATATTATGTCCCTGCAATTAGTATGGTTTTGGAGGTGCCATACTGAGCCTCGTCCGAGATCAATGGTAGGGGCACATATTGCTGTAGAACAAATGCTACAATTCCCGTATTGGTAATTACCTAATATAGGAGGATGAGATACATTTTCTTTGAACCCTCATACCGGCTCAAGGATAGTGGGATCATTTATAGTTCCATTTGTCAATCTTACATCACTACGTACCAGGGAATCTCTGACATTCTTACTTCTTTTGTAAGCCATCATTGGTTTAGGTAGGTCTAAATCTTCTGTTTGTAAGACCTTCCAATGTCTATTGATTATTTTCTGTAATCTATACGATTCGGAGTTGAACGTAGAAACTAATACCAGCCAGTTATTGGTTTTCTTTTGTTTTTCTTCTAGTGTGACCTCTTTATTTGCATGTAGGGCTCTCTTGCGACTCTGTTTCACAATCTGCATTGGATAGTTTTTATTGATCAATTTTTGCAGTACTACATCTACTTTTTGTTGAAATAGTTGTTTATCTGTACAGTTACGCTTAATACGCAAAAATTGGCTATAAGGAAGACTAGTTCTTAATGGAGTGGGATGGCAGCTCTTATAATTAAGCAGAGCATTACGATCAGTGGGTTTGGTATATAGCGTAGTCGCTATTTTCTGTTCTTCCACATATAAAAACAAATCGAGGAAAGGGATGCCATTGCTGCGCCTATTCATTGTAAACTTGAGATAAGGATCCAAAGAATTGATCCATTTACCAAAGTCATCTGCCTGTTGTTCATTGCCCTTCCAAATGACCAAAATATCGTCAATATATCTGATGTGTGATAGTATATTCTCAGAAAAGGTATTCTGTCCTCGAAGAATTCCATATACAGTTTCGCTAAAACAGGGGCAAACTTCGCCCCCATAGCCGTACCTGATCTCTGCAGATAGCAGTTATTGTTAAATCTGAAAAAATTGTTTCTGAGAGCTGTTGTCATAGCCCACATAATAAACTCAGCCAATTCTACATTGTCTCTATATTTGTCCCAAACACTTTCTTCTGCTACCACCAATGTTTTTATTTGTGGTATGGCAGTGTATAATGCCTCCACATCTAAGGTTAAGAACAATTGTTCATCCTTGTCAAATGGGAGGCCCTCGAAGGTGTTAATAATATGGGTACTGTTTTTTACATAAGATCTCATTCTAGGAACACGATCACTAAGGTGTCTTTCCACAAAAGCAGACAATGGTTCCAGAATGGAATTTACCGCAGAAACGATAGGTCATCCTGGAGGATTAACCACATTTTTATGAATCCTGGGCATAATGTAAAAGATTGGAATTCTGGGATTTTTATTGATGAAAAAATCACCTTCCTGCTTGGTAATGGGTTTTTTACTAACTGCATTTTCTACAGTTTTCTTGATTTCTTTGGCTAGTTTATCCATTGGATCTCCATTTATAATCTTATAATTAGCTTCTACCCCTAGGAGTTTGTTGGCCTCATCTAAATACCCAGATCTATTCATTACTACAATTGCTCCCCCTTTATCAGCATCTTTGATCACAATTTGTTGATTATTTTGTGGTTATGACTCGTTTGTCTTTTCTAGATAGATTTCTAAAAAATGATTTTCTGTTTTTTTCAAGATATGAAATATCATGCCATACCAATTTTTCAAAAGTTTTCAATTCTGGGCAATCTACGTAAGGCATCCAGGTACTAGGTGTACGTAGTCCTGATAGATTGGCATTAGTAGTAACATTTGACTGATTTTGAAAAAAAAATTAAGTTTAACCTTTCTTATAACGGCATCCCATTCTTGTCTGAATCTAATAGCTGAATAGGATTCAGAAGGAACAAACCCCAATCCAAGATTGAGCACATGTTCTTTATTATCTGTGAGCACATAGTCAGAACTATATTTTCTTGTACTTTGTTCCATTGTATACTACAACGTTCAGATTGTTCTCATTTTGGTATAGTTTACAACGTTCAGATTGTTCTCATTTTGGTATAGTTGTCTTTGATCTAAAAAATATTGGTTTCGGTTACCACCACGATTCTGACCCCTACGGCCTCGTCTGCCACGTCCTCTACCTCTGTTTTGGTATTGATTGTTAGGTTTATAGTAGGCATCATCATCACTCAAGTAATTGCTGTAATAATTGGATCTAAATCTTACCCTTTTGGAGCCCTGTTCGTTTTGTTCTGCTACCCATTTTTTGTCAAAGTAGTCTTTTTGGACATATGGGAATTTATTTTCTAATGCAAATTCCTTGATGCTTTTCTTTGGTACTTTAATTTTGGACAGGGTGGTACTCTCCTTGAATTCCATCACATCTTTTTCTACTTCCTCTAGTTTCTTTTTAAAGGCAACATTTGAGATTGTAGCCGTCAACTCTTTCAGCTTTTTGAATACTTTCTACAACTTCATTAGACACCTCACGAGCAGTTTCGATTACCAATACAGCCCAATCTCTTCCGCATTTATTACCAATGTAAGCCCATCAGGTCTTAAATTTGTCTTTGTCTAAAAAGATTTTGGGCTGATTCAGAGGGATCAAACCTTGTGGAAGTGTCCTATTTTTAAGATGTTCTAGATTTGTTATTTCATGTAAATTTGCACGTACTAATTTTTTCTTTGAGTTAGACAAATCATCCCAAGCTGATACATTTTTGAAGGCCATGCCTTCATTAGTAGACGTCAAAGTGCCAGGAGTCTTTAACAACTCACTAATATATTCTTCGGTATAACTCAGTATCTCATCTGTAGACATTTTTAGACACCCACTTGTAAATCTGATGTACTATTAACAGTTAAACATTGTTACACTACACATACATGTAAAACGGAGACAAATATAATCAGTCCCTGACCAAAGTAGCCAGGACAATACTCATAATTCACTAGGACCAGCCCAGTCCATAGAGCTATATTCTGAGCAATCAATTGATATACAATTAATAGATATCTCTAGCTCAAATTGTGTCGCTTCTGCGATTACAAGAGTCCAACACAGAGAAATACCAGGCAGAATCTATCTAAACAACCACTTATCTATATCTAGAAATGTTATAATAATATACGACCTGCATGACAGCAGCGCAAGAGCTGCTGCACACTCTTGAGACCTGCATGACAGCAGCGCGAGAGCTGCTGCACGCTCATGAGAGAGGCTTATGCCTCAGGACTCTAATAGAAAGGAAAGGGCACCAACAGTCACAGTGAAGGAATAAGGGAGTTAAAGGGAGAGTCAGGACTAGAGTAAATTGTCAGGATTCATGTTTAGATAGTTTCAAGGTTTCAAGTTTGGATAGTTTCAGGGTAGGCAAGGGACTAACCTGTAACAATTTCCCCTCCCTAAAATCCCTCCTTCCCTCCACCTAAGCTTGCATGAGGGGTGTCGGGGAAATTCTCCTCAGGGTCCGAATAATTTTCAGATTCTGGTAGATTCAACTATTTAACCAGGACTTCACAACCCCCGTCTCTGTTCCTGGTCATGAGAATTAACTCAGGTTCGTTTATCATAGTTTCTTCGAGATTAACTTTTTTTCCAGTTATCTACTCTAGTTGACCTACGGGCAGGTTTCACTAAGGAAACGTGAAATACAGGGTGGGTTCAGCAATGAAAGGGTAATTCAAGATGCAGATTCACAGGGGAAACGATTTCTATAATTTTGAAAGGTCCTATAAAACGGGGTTTGAATTTAGGTGAGAACCCAGTTAATTTCAGGTTTTTGGTAGACAGCCACACTAAGTCATCAAGTGAATAGATCGGACTTTCTCTTCTAGATCGATTAGCGTAAAGGGACATTCTAGATTTTGATTCATTTAGGGACTGTAATGCTTTGGAATGACCTTTTCTAACTTTTTTCAAGTGGGATTCCACAGCAGGAAGGGGAGAGATCACCGTTGAGGTGGAGAAGATGGGGAGCATTTTAGGGGATGTACCATAGAGACATTGAAAAGGGGACATTTTTAACGAGGCTTGGATGTAGTTGTATACAAACTCGGGTAAAGGTAAGAGTTTTACCCAGTTTTTATCGGCTTTGGTAAAATAACATCGTAAATACTGCTCCAGGGTTTGATTAGCTCGTTCAGTCTGTCAATCCGTTTGAGGATGATAAGCAGTAGAAAGTCTTGATTCGATCCCCCAAAATCTCAAAATTTCCTGCCAGAAGCGGGCAGTGAATTGGCGACCTCGATCAGAAATAATCGCTTCAAAAAGTCTGTGAAGTTTGTAGATGTGGTCCAGGTACAGCAAGACCAACTCTTCAGCTGAGGGTAACTCGGAAAGAGGAACAAGTGAGCTAGTTTTGAAAATAGGTCAACTACCACCCACATGGTATCTTTTCCACAACTTTGCGGTAGCTCAGTGATGAAGTCCATAGAGAGCTTAGTCTATGGAGAGGTAGGGGATTTAATCCGTTGAAGCAAACCAGCCGGCCCTTGTCAACTGACTTTTGACCTACAACATATGGGGCAATCTTGTACATAAGCTTTGTCTTCAGTGGATAAACTGGGCCACCAGAACCATCAGGAAATTAAATCTAGTGAAGCGTCAAAACCGAGGTGGCCTGCAGACCTTGAGTCATGGCACCACAAAATAATCTTCTTTCTGAAATCCTTAGATACGACAATCTTGTCCCCCCATTGTAGTAGTCCCTGGGAGAAAACCATCTCAGGATACTGTTGTTTAATCCCCTCAACTTTGTCAGGGGTCATATGAAGATTTCTCTCTGCTTGAGTGGGGATTGGTGTCTCTTGTAAAACCTTGATGGAGGTCGGGTTTAAAATGTTTTGAGGTTCCTGGGGAATGACGTCGGCTCCATTCGGAGACTATTCGAGAGAGTGAATCAGCTTTCGTATTGACGAGACCAGGTCAAAAGTTTAATTTAAACTGAAAAGAGACCACCTGGCATGTCCAGGACTCCTACATTTGGCTTTTCTAAGGAAAGTCAGATCAGTGATTATTTCAATAGGATAATAATGTCTCCAATGGGTTAGAGCTTTCTTGATTGCGAGAAGTTCCTTTTCAAGGATTGAGTAGTTTATTTCAGCAGGAAGGAGTTTTTTTGAGAAGTAGGCAACAGGATGGAGGACACCATCTTTTCCCTTCTGTGAAAGAATAGCTCCCAAGGCATAATTTGAAGCATCTGCTTCGAGAAGGTACAGAGAATTAGGATCCAGTTGCCGAAGAACGGGGGCCTCACAAAACCTTTGCTTTAAAATCTTGAATGCTTCCGCCTTGGACTTGGTCCATGAGAAAGACATGCCTTTACATGTTAGCTCAGTTAAAGGTTGGACAATTTTAGAGAAGCCAGAGATGATGCACTGGTAGTAATTAGCGAAATAGAGAACCTGCTGAATGTCCTTCACATTTTTGGGCTCAGGCCAATCCAGGACAGCTTGGACCTTACCCACATCCATTTCTACTCAGCCAGGATGAAGAATATGACCCAAGTATTCTACTTCTTGACAATGGAAATCGCCTTTCTCCAGTTTTGCTTAGAGTCGATGCTGTCGCAACCTGCTTAGCACCTCCCTTACATGCGAGACATGCTCAATCAAGGTTCTTGAATAAATTAATACATCATCAAGATATATTGCAGTGTAGACTCCAAGTATATCTTGATAGATGTCGTTAATAAAAAACTGAAATGCGGCTGAGGCATTGGTGAGACCGAACAGCATCACCAACTATTTGAAATGACCAAACTTTGTCTTGAACGCCATCTTCCACTCATCTGCGGACCTGATTCAAATCAGGTTGTATGCTCCTCTCAGATCGAGTTTGGTGAACCATTGAGCATGTACAACCTTATCGAGTAGGTCCGGGATGAGAGGAAGAGGGTATCGGTTTTTAATGGTGATGTCATTGAGGTCTCCATAATCAATACAGGGACGAAGTTCTCCAGACTTCTTGGCCACAAAAAAGATGGGAGCCCCAGCCAGGGATTTCGAGGGTCAAATAAATCCTTTCTTTAGACTGTCTACCAAGTAATACTTTTGGACCTTCTCTTCAGAAGGGGACAGTGAATAAATCTTCCCATGGGGAATCGGTTTGCCACGCTCAAGATCTATCTCGCAGTCATAACTGCGGTGAGGGGGAAAGGAATTTGCTGTAATGGGGCTAAAGACATCTGAGAAATCCTGAAATTGAGAGGGCAATCCAGGCATAATTAAGTTAACACATGAAGTGGACAGTTCTCCAAACGCCTCCTCAGGGAGAGCTTTGACTTCTAAGTCTGACATCACTCCGCATGGTTTACAATAAAGAGAACTGAAACGTAGGGTTCGGGACTTCTAGTCGATCACAGGGTTGCGGAGCTTTAGCCAGGACATCCCCACAATCAAGTTGAACTGAGAGGCCTTAATAACGTCAAAGCTTAGATGTTCTCAATGGTCTCCGACCATCAGAGTTATTGCTTCAGTTTGCTCCCTTCCAGTTCCAGAGATTAAGGCTTTGCCGTCAACTCCTTTCACCGTGGTTGTTTTTTCCTTTTTAACCTTTTTAATTTTCCAACTCAGGACGAAGTCAGAATCTACGTAACAAAAGGGAGCCCCACAGTCCACTAGCATCTTACAGCTTCTGGAACAGTAAGTTGGTAGATAAGTGTCTATCTGCAAGTGATCCCCTGAGAGAACTGCCAAATTCAAGGATGGAAAGGAAATATTTTCTGAGCTCAGGTCCACCTCTTTTCCGGATCTTGAGCTTTGTCATTTCCCTCCTCCTAGAGACAGCCAAAACTTTCACTGGAGTCTCTGTTTGCTTAGTAAGAGTACACTCCTTGATCAGGTGCATACATACAAGGGCCAAGCTTCCTCCTATGCTCTCTCTTCTCCTGAGAGAGAGGTGGCCTTGGTTGAGACTTGGGCATTTCCTGTTTCTTAACTGCTAAGGGATCCTTTGGCTTCAACTCAAATGAGGACTGAGGGACTTTCTCGGGGCGTGCTGCCACACTTTGACCTGAAACGATAGGTACAGGTTTCTTTAATTCCATTCGCCCAACTTCACTCTTGCGTTCCATTTGGCGATGTTCAATCTGAATTGTAAGTTCCATCAAATCTGCCTAAGTCTTGGGCTCGGGAAAGACATACTGCAAAGCGTCCTTGATATCCTCACATAAGCCCATTAAATAGACTGGGTACTGAGCTTCCTCGGGCCAGTCCAACTCATTACGAGTTGTTGAAAACGTGCAATGTAGTGGCTTAGTTCAGAGGTTCCCTGCCTCAGAGCCATTAGTTCAATTCTGTTGGCCTGGGTAACGGTTCACTTCTCAAATATTCTCTTAAATTCTTTTTCAAACTTGGTGTAATTATTGAGTAACTGGGAATTCTTTAGAATTAAGGGGGAGTCCCATGCTAAGGCATCTCTTGTGAGATCTGAAATGACAAACAACACCCAAGCCTGATCGGTCCTAAATTGCAGTGCTTTAGCCTTAAAGTGCAACAAACACTGAGTTAGATAAGATTGACATTTTCTAGGATCCCCACTACACTTATTTAAATTGGTTTCCCCCTCCACCTCAAATCCTGATTGGGATCCTTGAGGGGTTAAAATTGGCATCTGTGAAGTGGACAGACTTGGACGTGGAGTAGAACTGGGTAGAGAAGTTCCAACTAAAGTTTCTAGTGAATCCACCTTCTCCTGAAGCAAAGTAGTTTCCCTGCGCCCTGTGTCAAATCCATAATAGCCTGTTCGATCCGGACAGAGGGACCTTTGGGGGCTTTTCAAACTGAGACAGTTCACTAGTGGCCCCAAACAACCTCAAGGCAAGACAATCCACTCTGTCTTACCTTGGTGCTTCTCAGTATTCCCTGGGTCCAGATGTCTCTTGGCTGACGACGGCGGAGAGCCCAAAACCAAGGACTACACGCCGGCGCTGCCTGGCATGGGTTGGGTGGTTGGGATGTGAAGGGCTTCTCTGGGTTGTTCCCTGTTCTTTCAGGTGGTGTGCAGGCTCGAAGGTGGTCTCGGGTTCATGGTGATTCTGAACTGAGCTCTGGGGGGAGACAAAGAGGAAGGGAGAATAGAGAATGGTCTGGGTTAAAATATCTTCTTGCCTCAGGGTGAGTACCATTGATAATTACCCTCCTATCTGCCTCACCCACATGGCTTTAGGCAGCGCAGGGTTTCTCTTTTAAAGGTGCCTGGCTGAGCATAGTTGCTGGTGTTGTCTCATCTGGGATGACCTCGGTACAACAGGGTTTTGTTTCAGGACAAGAGTCTGATGGTCAAACCCTCCAGGGCTTCAGGCTCCTCCCACAGGGGTGGGGCTTCCTAGCAGGTTGGCGTGCGAGGGGAAGACTTATTCAAGAGTGGGTGCATAGAGAGTGTAGAGATCACGAAGAGCGAAGGGAACCTAGCTAACTCTTTCAAATTTTTAGAGACTCAAGGGTGAGTAGCTGAGTTAAGGGGGCCACCAGGCGGCGGTGCTGACCTGATGTGCAGGCGTGGTGAGAGGGACATAGTATTAACTGCAGGATTGATGAGCGTCCCACTCGTGGGGAGTTAGGCGTCTTCTGGGAAGCACTTGCCGGCAGATTATCAGGCCTCCATTGTCTGTGAAATGGCGCTTCTAATGTTGCTTCCTCTCTGTATATGAACGACATTGAAAAGCCAGCTATGACCTGCGTGACAGCAGTGCGAGGGCTGCTGCATGCTCTTGAGATCTGCTTGATAGCAGCTTGAGGGCAGTGAGAGTGTGAGAGCAGCTGCACGCTCGTGAGAGAGGCTTGTGCCTTAGGAAGGAAAGGGCACCAGCAGTCACAGTAAAGGAATCAGGGAGTTAAAGGGAGAGTCAGAACTAGAGTAAATTATCAGGATTCATGTTTAGATAGTTTCAAGGTTTCATGTTTGGGTAGTTTCAGGGTAGGCAAGGGACTAACCTGTAACACTTATAAACAGCTCACTGGCTTATACCGCAACAAGATACATGGGGGAGATGAATAGCCTAGAATAGGATTGCAGTCTGATAAACAATCCACATAGCCGTCCTATGAAATATCATAGACAACTATAAAACACATAATAAAAAAAAGATTAGAGTGGATGGTATATTAGTTAAAAAAAACATTATTTTACTAATATTTTTAATTAATTTATAATAAATGCATAATTAAATATAAATACAAATAACATAATTAATAATGATTATAATTATAATACTTAACCTTATATCACCTTAACCTCACCGTAATAAAGGTATTTAATTGGTTTTACCATGTTCGTTCAAACGTTACCTCACCTTATCTTACCTGTTAAAAAGCAAACGTTTTTTACTTGGTATATATATATATATATATTATACAGCAGCGGTCGCCGCTGTATAGATAAGGTGAGTTTGTCACTCCATAGGAAACCCACATATTGAAAGTCCTATAACTTTTGAACCATTTGATGTATCGGGCTGAAATTTGGCAAAACTACTGAGACGCCAACTCTGA
>JAWWEI010842366.1:0-12976 GCA_035583255.1 Pseudotriton ruber | reverse complement strand
TGTTCCAAAAAATGTTCTGTTAATGTCTGTTTCAGATCGTGGTTTTCTATACCCCTGAGATGTTCTTGAATTCGGAGCTTTAAGGTTCTCTTGGAGCTTCCTACGTATGTCATTTTGCAACCACAGGTGATCAGATAGACCACGTATTCACTATTACAGTTCCCCGTGATTGTTATGTTGAATGTTTTGCTGTATTTTCCACGGAACGTTGTATGTTCACTGTCCACGTACTCACAAACATTACAACTGGAGCAGGCATAGAAGCCGATTTGTTTCTTTTGTAGCCAATTTGAGGCTACCTCATTTCGTTTACACAGTTTGTTTCTCAGTGTACTTGTTTTCCGAAAACAGATCTGTGCCTGTTCCCCCAATGTTGATTTTAGCTCAGGGTCCTCTGCTAGGATACTCCAGTGTTTATTAAGAATTGATCTGAGCAGATCATTTTCAGCGGAGAAATCCGTAATAAATCTCATTGGTGTTTTCGTATTGGCATGGATTTTCGGTGTTAGTAGATCCATTCTGTTTTTCTGAGTCACTTTGATTTGGGTGTTTCTCAGTAGTTGTTTATTATAGCCTCTTTTTTGCAGCCTATTGATGCACTCATCACTGGCCTTTTTGAAGTCTACCTCCTGTGAACAGTTACGTCTCAAGCGTAGCATTTCTCCAAACGGTATGCTGGAAACCAGACTACGTGGATGGTTACTGTTGGCATGGAGGATTGCATTTACTGCCGTTTTTTTACGAAAGTTTCTGGTCTGAATATTGCCATCAGAGATGAATATGTCTAGGTCCAGAAATTGAAGAGATTGGTTACTGAAGTGATGGGTAAACTGTAGATTGTATTTGTTGTTGTTCAGTTTTTCTATATATTGCATCAGTTTAGCCTCTGGACCTTCCCATATTAACAAGATGTCGTCAATGAATCTTGACCACAGAGTAATATGCTGTGTGAAGTCATCCAATGATTCAGACCATGCATGTTCAGTTTCGAACATTCCTACATATAGATTTGCATAAGTAGGGGCCATTTTAGTGCCCATGGCCGTGCCGCAGTTTTGTTTGTAAATTTTGCCTTCAAAGGTAAATACATTGTTTATTAGGATGAGTTCAATCATTTTTATGATCATTTCGTTTTGTGACCAAAAGCTCATGGATCTACTCTTTAGAATTTTGGTAATTGCTGCCAGTCCTCCTTGGTGTGGTATTGCCGTGTATAAACCAACTATATCCAAGGTGACTAAAAGGAAATTCTCTTGCCAAGTGATGTTCTCCAGAATCTTCAGAATGTGAGTAGTGTCTCTAATGTATGAGGCTTGATTCAATACAAATGTTCTTAATACTAGGTCAACATATTCTGAAATATGTTCGTACAATGAGCCTATTCCGGATATGATCGGTCTGCAGTTTGGAGGACGTTCGGGTTTATGCACTTTTGGTAACAGATATAAGTGTGGCAGTTTTGGATTTATGATGTCAAGATATTCTTTCTCATCTTCTGATAACAAGCCATCTGTGAACCAACTTTTGATTTCCTGTTGTAACTTCTTTTGATTTTCCTTTAGTGGATTTGTCGACAGACGGCTGTAACATTGTTTGTCTTTCAGCATGTCATGTCCAATGGACACATAGATTTCGTTGTCCAATATCACTACATTCCCACCTTTATCTGCTTCACATATCCTAATAGATTTGTCGTTTTGCAATGCTAACATAGCATCATATTCTGGTTTGGTTAGATTATACTGAGGTATGAACCTCCTCTTGTTTTGTTGTTGTTTCCTTGCTGTTGTTTGTAACTCTTTCATAACCAGATTGAAGAACATATCTACTGAATTGCCAGGTGTTAGTTGTGGACAGAATGTTGACTTACACTTCAGTTCAGTGCCCTCTGTTGCATATATATTTATGCCCAGATCTCTTGCTACTGTAAGAGGATCACTTGGTTGGCTTGATTCGGTGATAGAAAGAATGGTACTCGTATCTTCAATGTCCTGGACAGTTTGATCCGAAATTTCTATAACCTTTTCACTCTTCTTTTTTGGTGGTTTGTCCGTGTAGAATTTTGTTAGTTTCAGCTTTCGACAGAACTCATAAAGATCAATTTGTGTTTTAGTTATGTCTATCGTTGTTGTTGGTGAAAAGCCAAGATCATAATCAAGAACTTGAATCTCTTCTGTGCTAAGTATTTTTTTCGATAAATTCATTACTAGGGATTCTTTGATTTCGGATCCTTGCGAGATGGCCGTTTGTCCTTCGGTTGATTGTTCTTGGTATTCTTGCCGTTGTTTTCCGGCTCTTTGTTGTCTGGCTCTTTGTTTTTTTCTCCCTCCTCTACAGCCTCGGGAGTTTTGTCGTTTTTTGGAATATTGGGGGGTACTTGACGGTTGATTTTTCTGAATCTGTATATCTCATTAATGAATGAGTTGGTTTTATCAGTTTCAGTTGTTTTACGTTTTTTGGGGTCTGGCAATGTTATCTCAGAACCACTGTCAGAGTCGCTGGTTTCTGTTTCACTCTGTATAGGTAAATTATTTGGATTCTTTACTTTGCTATTATCATCATATCTCTTTTGAAATGTATAGATGCGTCCATTTTTGTAGTCATTGGCATCTCTTTGAAATTTCTGTTTTTTCCGTTGTTGTAACTCCTTTTGGTGGGCTTCAATACGTTTAGTTAATTCTGTGTTGTTAAAGTCAAGTAATTTCTGTGGTAATTGCATGGCATCTAGTTCTCCCTTAATTTTTTCAATCTCCAATTCTGCTGCCATTCTTTGTTCTTCATTAATTTTGATTAACATTCCAATCATATTGTTTGCGCAAGTGATTAAATTGTCTTCCCAACGTTGCGCCCATTCGTAAGTCAATGCATCTGCTGATGGAAAAGTAATAATGCGTAGACCACGGGGTATAATTTTGTGTTCCTGATAATTTGTCAATGAAGTAACTTCCCACCATTTAGAAGTTTCTTTTTTTATTGCTCTTTCCAATTGCATAAACTTTTTAATTGGAGTACATGTGTCCTCAGCTGTGGATTCAGGTATTGCTGGTGCATTACCCCCAAAAATGCATTTGGCCATTTCATCTCTACTTTTGCGATAGTCCATATTGTCTGATTAGATTTTATTTATTGGCTTTATAGTGGTTTGTTAGGCATAAGTCCACAATTGGCTGGCTGCTGATATCAAGATTTCTAATATTTTTCACAGAGTTGCACCATGGTATTCAGCGCCTTTTAAATTTCAACAGGATTACACGTAAGCAGCCTCCCTAAATTCCTGGTGATGCACCCAGATTTATATCTACACAACAGTTTGAAGAGATTGTGGGAGGCGCTCAATTTCGGGTTGAAAAAATACCCATCGAGATATCTGTACAGTTAAAAATCTTTTTGTTTTATTAGTGAGACGTATCTCATAAAATTGCAAATTTGTTTATGGTAATTGATGTGCTCGACGCGTTTCGCCGCCAAGGCGGCTTTCTCAAGAGCAACAGTTCTTTTTTAGGCTGAGAAAAAAGAATATAAAAGGCAATCAATCAGACAATTTGCAAAGACAAACAAACAAAAATTGTGCTTTAAAACAAAAGTGAATAAAATTACAAGAGAACAGATCCAAATTTGTTAGTAAACAATATTGCTAGATAAATCGCACCCAGATTATAACAAATGGCCTTTTTGCATTGAGTCTCACAACATTATCTGTTATCCAGAGGACATCACTCTTTAGTACCCACATTTAACCTATCAATTCATGATAGTTACTCGTCTATGAAGAAGTTTGAGACAAGTTATTACAAGTATCTATTGTTCACCCTACTTGCTTCCAAAATGTATTTACTTCAAATGTATATCTCTTGCTGAAACATCAAATAAACTGTGTTGTCAGTAATTTGCCCCATGCTTGCTTCAATTGTATTTTTAATATTTTTTTGGTTGAGAGGACAGCAACTCAGCTATAAGATGAGTTCTATAATGTGAGCAATTTCCATTGCCCCAGTACCCAATTGTTGTACAGCGTATGATTTTTCAATTATTCAAAACCCCAAGGTAAATATCAATGCATACTATTTTTGCAACAATATTATATTATTGACTGGTACTTACGAACTGTATGTTCACTGAAAATCTAGTGCTGATTGTAGAATGTCAATTTTTTGGCACTGATAAGGCTATGGAAAAAAGATATCAAAGAGTTTTGTAAATGTGTCAGTCTATACTACATACGTAATTTATGTCATTGAGTTCCCCAATTCAAATTCTAAGTTTGACTGATATGATAGTACTCCTACAGAAGATAGAATTGAAAGACATATATATTGACTTCTAAAATATGTATTGTCAAATAGACTGGCCCCTTGAGGATATCCATGTTTGCCAACAATGAAGTAATGCATACCTTCCTGTTTGGCATAACAGTCATCTATCTAATTTTAAGTTGTAAGTTAGTAGCTGTAATATTACTTCTATGAAGGAAAGTACATCAAGAGAATTACAGCCTAAGAAATTTGTAAAGTGTCAAATGCATATGACACTATGTAATATGTATATTTCCATAGGATCCTTAATTGAGGTGTTACATAATTTCTAGTAACAAACAAGAATCTCCTAGTACTTCTAGCGCTTAAAAAACGGAGTGGATTCAAAATTTAGTTGCCACAAGGAGTTCCACTTACCTAAATCCTTCGTATCAAAAGGTCGACGTGCACGGGGCGTAGTCCCAGGCTCGAATGCGGCTCCAGAAGGAGACGCGCTCTATATACCCTGCCTAATTGCACAATTGCTAATTAATTATTTTAAATTGCGCGCCCTTTAGTAATAAAGAGCTAGAGTGACTATGTCAGGTCTAAAGTCGCCATATTGGAAGTATACAGAGGAAGTCCCCTATTAAGTGTGGTAGTTATTCCGTCTACCAAGCATGTTATGAACATGTCTTTTTATATGTAACGAGATTATGAGCGCTTGGGGGTTTTATAGATGGCAAAATTTGCAGGTGCACGATGCAGTTAAGATGTATGTGAACCGCATACGTGCTCCGAATATCAAGAGTATAAATATGGCGGCCATATTTGTAGTTTTTATCGATAGTGCCCCGTTACTATACCGAACCCGTCTGTACGCAGAAAAAACGGCCTAGTTATGTAGATTAACTTTATAGTGGGGCATCCCATGCTTGCCCACTCGTAAGATAAGCTCTAATATGTAAGTTTAATAACGCCATGCAGTTTAAGATGTGTGTGAACCGCATGCGTGCTACGAATATCAAGATTGAAAATATGGCGGCCATATTTGTAGTTTTCATCGATAGTACCCCGTTAATATACCGAACCCGTCTGTGCGCAGAAAAAAACGGCTTAGTTATGTAGAATCACTTTATAGTGGGGCATCCCATGCTTGCCCACTCGTAAACTAAGTAAATATGTAAGTTTAATAACGCCATATTCGGAAATACGCAAGGAGGTTCCCTACATCAGTAGTGTAAGCATATTGTCTACAGCTGATACTGCAAACATTTGTATGTCAGAATCTCAAATTAAAAGGATACTCTCTTACAATATGTGATCATAAGTGCATATTAACACAATATAACGCTGTAAATATGCCATATATGCCCTAGATGCATGAAATAGATGTGGCGGCCATGTTTGTAGTTTTCCAAGATAAAATTATTATTATCAAATTCCTGTTCCTGTGCCAAACTAACCTGTCCATATAGACAAGAGGAGGCGGCCTATTATTAAGATTACTGTAGGGGCATATGGTATTGCCCTATTCAAGACAAAGACTAGATTATGTATCTGACATATTTATAATCGGCTGTTTTAATCGGGTAACATATATGAGTTGAAAGCCTAAGTGTATCCCCGTCATATGTAATATATGAGCCGAAGGTTGAACTATATGTCCAACTTGATAGATAAGCCTAAATGGCAGCCCTATTTGTGGTATACTGCATAGAGGGCATGTGTTATGGTGGCTTCAACATATTAACACATTTGATGATTAAACAGAATCTTGGCTGTATGCCCTTCAAAAGGGAAGAAGAGAAGAAAAAGGAAAAAAGGTATTTGAGCTCCGCATTTTGCAGTAATGTAATGGACAGCATAACAGACAGAAAAAAGCACTATTGATTGAACCAGGATTGTGATATCCCTGAAGTTAGTGAGTATATACAAAGGAAAATAACAAGTTAGCTGAAAGATAAGAAGAGACTTAAACACCTGATAAGTGCATTCAAGCCTATGTCGCCTGTTAGCCATGATTAGTTGATAGTCTTACCGTTACATACTTCCTACCCATCTTATTCTGTAATTTCCAAACCAGACCTCTTTTATCTCAAGTTGCGATTGCTAAAGAAAGAACTGAGTTCATGATCCTTGTTTAGTCCATATCTTATACTGTTCAGTCTTGCAATCCAAAGAGCTTCCCGTTGTCTTAAGGTTTGTACTTTTGTTTTTCCGGGATCTGGGTTGGTTATGCGGTCAATGCCCTTGAAGGATAATATTGGCCTGCCGTTATGGTGTTCCAAAAAATGTTCTGTTAGTGTCTGTTTCAGATCATGGTTTTCTATACCCCTGAGATGTTCTTGAATACGGAGCTTTAATGTTCTCTTGGAGCTTCCTACGTATGTCATTTTGCAACCACAGGTGATCAGATAGACCACGTATTCACTATTACAGTTCCCCGTGATTGTTATGTTGAATGTTTTGCTGTATTTTCCACGGAACGTTGTATGTTCACTGTCCACGTACTCACAAACATTACAACTGGAGCAGGCATAGAAGCCGATTTGTTTCTTTTGTAGCCAATTTGAGGCTACCTCATTTCGTTTACACAGTTTGTTTCTCAGTGTACTTGTTTTCCGAAAACAGATCTGTGCCTGTTCCCCCAATGTTGATTTTAGCTCAGGGTCCTCTGCTAGGATACTCCAGTGTTTATTAAGAATTGATCTGAGCAGATCATTTTCAGCGGAGAAATCCGTAATAAATCTCATTGGTGTTTTCGTATTGGCATGGATTTTCGGTGTTAGTAGATCCATTCTGTTTTTCTGAGTCACTTTGATTTGGGTGTTTCTCAGTAGTTGTTTATTATAGCCTCTTTTTTGCAGCCTATTGATGCACTCATCACTGGCCTTTTTGAAGTCTACCTCCTGTGAACAGTTACGTCTCAAGCGTAGCATTTCTCCAAACGGTATGCTGGAAACCAGACTACGTGGATGGTTACTGTTGGCATGGAGGATTGCATTTACTGCCGTTTTTTTACGAAAGTTTCTGGTCTGAATATTGCCATCAGAGATGAATATGTCTAGGTCCAGAAATTGAAGAGATTGGTTACTGAAGTGATGGGTAAACTGTAGATTGTATTTGTTGTTGTTCAGTTTTTCTATATATTGCATCAGTTTAGCCTCTGGACCTTCCCATATTAACAAGATGTCGTCAATGAATCTTGACCACAGAGTAATATGCTGTGTGAAGTCATCCAATGATTCAGACCATGCATGTTCAGTTTCGAACATTCCTACATATAGATTTGCATAAGTAGGGGCCATTTTAGTGCCCATGGCCGTGCCGCAGTTTTGTTTGTAAATTTTGCCTTCAAAGGTAAATACATTGTTTATTAGGATGAGTTCAATCATTTTTATGATCATTTCGTTTTGTGACCAAAAGCTCATGGATCTACTCTTTAGAATTTTGGTAATTGCTGCCAGTCCTCCTTGGTGTGGTATTGCCGTGTATAAACCAACTATATCCAAGGTGACTAAAAGGAAATTCTCTTGCCAAGTGATGTTCTCCAGAATCTTCAGAATGTGAGTAGTGTCTCTAATGTATGAGGCTTGATTCAATACAAATGTTCTTAATACTAGGTCAACATATTCTGAAATATGTTCGTACAATGAGCCTATTCCGGATATGATCGGTCTGCAGTTTGGAGGACGTTCGGGTTTATGCACTTTTGGTAACAGATATAAGTGTGGCAGTTTTGGATTTATGATGTCAAGATATTCTTTCTCATCTTCTGATAACAAGCCATCTGTGAACCAACTTTTGATTTCCTGTTGTAACTTCTTTTGATTTTCCTTTAGTGGATTTGTCGACAGACGGCTGTAACATTGTTTGTCTTTCAGCATGTCATGTCCAATGGACACATAGATTTCGTTGTCCAATATCACTACATTCCCACCTTTATCTGCTTCACATATCCTAATAGATTTGTCGTTTTGCAATGCTAACATAGCATCATATTCTGGTTTGGTTAGATTATACTGAGGTATGAACCTCCTCTTGTTTTGTTGTTGTTTCCTTGCTGTTGTTTGTAACTCTTTCATAACCAGATTGAAGAACATATCTACTGAATTGCCAGGTGTTAGTTGTGGACAGAATGTTGACTTACACTTCAGTTCAGTGCCCTCTGTTGCATATATATTTATGCCCAGATCTCTTGCTACTGTAAGAGGATCACTTGGTTGGCTTGATTCGGTGATAGAAAGAATGGTACTCGTATCTTCAATGTCCTGGACAGTTTGATCCGAAATTTCTATAACCTTTTCACTCTTCTTTTTTGGTGGTTTGTCCGTGTAGAATTTTGTTAGTTTCAGCTTTCGACAGAACTCATAAAGATCAATTTGTGTTTTAGTTATGTCTATCGTTGTTGTTGGTGAAAAGCCAAGATCATAATCAAGAACTTGAATCTCTTCTGTGCTAAGTATTTTTTTCGATAAATTCATTACTAGGGATTCTTTGATTTCGGATCCTTGCGAGATGGCCGTTTGTCCTTCGGTTGATTGTTCTTGGTATTCTTGCCGTTGTTTTCCGGCTCTTTGTTGTCTGGCTCTTTGTTTTTTTCTCCCTCCTCTACAGCCTCGGGAGTTTTGTCGTTTTTTGGAATATTGGGGGGTACTTGACGGTTGATTTTTCTGAATCTGTATATCTCATTAATGAATGAGTTGGTTTTATCAGTTTCAGTTGTTTTACGTTTTTTGGGGTCTGGCAATGTTATCTCAGAACCACTGTCAGAGTCGCTGGTTTCTGTTTCACTCTGTATAGGTAAATTATTTGGATTCTTTACTTTGCTATTATCATCATATCTCTTTTGAAATGTATAGATGCGTCCATTTTTGTAGTCATTGGCATCTCTTTGAAATTTCTGTTTTTTCCGTTGTTGTAACTCCTTTTGGTGGGCTTCAATACGTTTAGTTAATTCTGTGTTGTTAAAGTCAAGTAATTTCTGTGGTAATTGCATGGCATCTAGTTCTCCCTTAATTTTTTCAATCTCCAATTCTGCTGCCATTCTTTGTTCTTCATTAATTTTGATTAACATTCCAATCATATTGTTTGCGCAAGTGATTAAATTGTCTTCCCAACGTTGCGCCCATTCGTAAGTCAATGCATCTGCTGATGGAAAAGTAATAATGCGTAGACCACGGGGTATAATTTTGTGTTCCTGATAATTTGTCAATGAAGTAACTTCCCACCATTTAGAAGTTTCTTTTTTTATTGCTCTTTCCAATTGCATAAACTTTTTAATTGGAGTACATGTGTCCTCAGCTGTGGATTCAGGTATTGCTGGTGCATTACCCCCAAAAATGCATTTGGCCATTTCATCTCTACTTTTGCGATAGTCCATATTGTCTGATTAGATTTTATTTATTGGCTTTATAGTGGTTTGTTAGGCATAAGTCCACAATTGGCTGGCTGCTGATATCAAGATTTCTAATATTTTTCACAGAGTTGCACCATGGTATTCAGCGCCTTTTAAATTTCAACAGGATTACACGTAAGCAGCCTCCCTAAATTCCTGGTGATGCACCCAGATTTATATCTACACAACAGTTTGAAGAGATTGTGGGAGGCGCTCAATTTCGGGTTGAAAAAATACCCATCGAGATATCTGTACAGTTAAAAATCTTTTTGTTTTATTAGTGAGACGTATCTCATAAAATTGCAAATTTGTTTATGGTAATTGATGTGCTCGACGCGTTTCGCCGCCAAGGCGGCTTTCTCAAGAGCAACAGTTCTTTTTTAGGCTGAGAAAGAAATATAAAAGGCAATCAATCAGACAATTTGCAAAGACAGACAAACGAAAATTGTGATTTAAAACAAAAAGTTGATAAAATTACAAGAGAACAGATACAAGTTTGTTAGTAAACAATATTGCTAGATAAATCGCACCAAGATTATAAGAAATGGCCTTTTTGCATTGAGTCTTACAACGTTATCTATTATCCAGAGGACATCACTCTTTAGTACCCACATTTAACATATCAATTCATAATGGTTACTGGTCTATGAAGAGGTTATTCTGATATTTGAGACAAGTTATTACATGTGTCTATTATTCACCATGTTCCCCATACTTGCTTCCAAAATGTATTTACTTCAAATATATATCTTGCTGAAACAACAAATAAACTATGTTGTCAGCAATTTGCCCCATGCTTACTTCAAATGTATTTTTAATGTATTTTTTAGTTGAGAGGACAGCAACTCAGCTATGTGATGATTTCTATAATGTGAACAATTTCCATTGCCCCAGTACCCAATTTTTGTACAGCGTATAATTTTTCAATTATTCAAAACCCCAAGGTGATTATCAATGCGTACTATTTTTGCAAAAATATTGTATTATTGACTGGTACTTACGAACTGTATGTTCACTGAAAATCTAGTGATGATTGTAGAATATCAGTTTTTGGCACTTATAAGGCTATGGAAAAAAGATATCAAAGAGTTTTGTAAAATGTGTAGATCCATACTGCACACGCAATTTATATCATTGAATTCCCCAGTTCGAATTCTAAGTTTAACAGATATAATAGTGCTCCTACGTAAGATGGAATTGAGAGGCATGTGTATTGACTCCTAAAATATTTATTGGCAAGTATATTGGACACCGGAGAATATCCATGTTGCCCACAATGGAGTAATGCATACCTTCCTAAGTGGCATAACAGTCGTCTGCCTAATTTAAGTTGTAAGTTAATAGCTATAATATTACTCCTATGAAGGAAAAATACATCAAGAAAAATGCAACCTTAGAAGTTTGTAAAGTGTCAAATGTATATGACACTGAGAAATATGTATATCTCCATGTGATCCTTAATTAGGGTATTACATAATTTCTAGTAACAAACAAGAGTCTCCTAGTAATTCTAACACTTAATAAAAAGGATGAAATCCAGAGATTAGTTACCACAAAGGGTTCCACTTACCTAAATCCTTCGTATCAAAAGGTCGACGTGCACGGGATGTAGTCCCAGGCTCGAATGCGGCTCCAAAAGGAGACGCACTCTATATACCCTGCCTAATTGCTAAATTGCTGCTTAATTATTTTAAATTGCGCGCCCTTTTAATAATAAGGAGCTAGGGTGGCTATGACAGGCCTGAAGTGGCCATATTAGGAGTATAAAAGAAAGTCCCCTCATAAGTATAGTGATTATACCATCTACCAATCTTGTTGTAAGCATGTCTTTTTGTACATAACGAGATTTATAAGTACTCGGGTATTTTTAGATAGCAAAATTGAAGGCACACAGTGCAGTTAAGATGTATATTAACCGCATGCGTACTACGAATATCAAGAGTATAAATATGGCGGCCATCTTTGTAGTTTTTTCATAGATAGCACCCGATTACTATACCAAACTAACCTGTCTGTACGAAGAAAGAAAGCGGCCTAGTTATATAAAATCACTTTATAGTGGGGCATTCCGTGCTTCCCTACTCGTAAGCTAGACTGTAATGTATAAGCGAAATGACGCCATGTTCGAAATTACGCGAAGAGGTTCCCTACATTAGTTGTGTAAAAACGACTCATACAACCGGCATCTGGTTGTCAAATTATCAGATTAGAAGGATGCTCTCTACAATATGTAATCCTAAATGCATATAAGCACCCTGTGACGTTATAAATATGCCATGTATGCCCTAAGTACATGAATATGGCGGCCATGTTTGTAGTTTTCCGAGATAAAAAATTTATCGATATTCTATTCCTGTACCAAATTAACCTGTCCATATGAAAAAGAGGAAGCGGCCTATTATTAAGATCACTTGATAATTAACCTATCCATATGAAAAGGAGGAAGCGGCCTATTATTGAAATCACTTGATAATGGGGCATATGATATTGCCCTACTCAAGACAAGGCTAGGGTATGTATCTAACATTTATACTGTTATAATTAGGTGACGTATGTGATTTAAGAGCCTAAGTGTGTCCACAACGTATGTAATTAGGAGCCTAAAGTTAAGCTATTTGTCCGACTTGTTAGATAATGAGCCTGAATGGCAGCTATTTTTGCAGTATACTGCATAAAGAGCATGGGTTATGATAATAACCGGCTGTTTAAATTGGGTAACATATGTGATTTAAGAGCCTAAGTGTATCCACAATGTATGTGGTTTAAGAGCCTAAAGTTGAACTATATGTCCGGCTTTTAAGATAATAAGCCTGAATGGCAGCCATATTTGTGGTATACTGCATAAAAGAGCATGGGTTATGATGGCTAAGACATATTAACACATTTAATAGTTGAACAAAATCATGACTGAATGCCCTTCAAAGAAGAAGAGAAGAAAAAGAAAATAGATATTTGAACTGCACATTTTGCAGTAATGTAGTGGACACCATAACAAACGGAAAAAAATAATTATTGATTAAGCCAGGGTTGTAATATCCCTGAAGTTGGTAAGTATGTACAAAGGAAAATGACCAGTTAGGTGAAAAGATAAGAAGAGACTTAAACACCTGATAAATGCATTCAAGCCTGTGTGGCCTGTTGGCCATGATCAGTTAACAGAATCTTACCATTACATACTTCCTACCCATCTAATTCTGTGATTTCCAAACCAGACCTCTTTTGACAAATTATCTCAAATTACGATTGCTAAAGAAAGAACTGAGTTCGTGATCCTTGTTTAGTCCATATCTTATACTGTTCAGTCTTGCAATCCAAAGAGCTTCCCGTTGTCGTAAGGTTTGTA
>JAWWEI010831275.1:0-12981 GCA_035583255.1 Pseudotriton ruber | reverse complement strand
TAAAAATAGTTTATATAGTTTTAAAGGTTTAAGAATAGTAAGAAAAGTTCACATTTTTCATAAAATATAAATGACATATTAATGGAATATATATTTATACTACACAATTTAAGTTTTAAAAAAAATTCTACATTTTCTAAATTGTTTAAAACAAACATAATAGTAATAATAATAACATAATAAACATAATAGAATAGAAAATAATACTAATATTACTACAAGTACTACTACTACTGTCACCCTCTGCTTACCATTTCCACACGCTCTCACCTTAAGCAATAAAACAGTTATGATTCTCACAATTCAATTTACAATTCTCACAATTCACAACACGTGTCACTCTCTGCTTACCATTTCCACTCTCTCTCCTATATACCCTCTATTGTACTCATGTTAGGATTCAGGCTTTATACACCGTAAAAACACTTTAAACTCACTGTTTATTTCGCTTTCGTTCACTGCAGCTTTTCACATTACTCTGTAAGGCATCATAGTGGCGCGCGGCTTCCTCTGAAGCAATTGTCCGCGAGGTGCCTACGTCTGTGAGACGTCTACGTCCCCCTCGCGCCACAACGTCTTTTCCAGCGCGTTCACCCTCTGCTTAACCGCTTTTGGATCCCGTTACCGTACTAGAAAGACGTGTTCTCTGGATTTCCTCTTCGGGCCCAACTGGTTTGCATAATCTACGTTTGTTTACCGCTACTTCCCTTCTCCTGGAAGCCGAAGTCGAGTAGGCGTTCCGGGGGAGGCGTGGTTAACCTTGATGGGCACTTCACCCTCCATAGACTTCTGAAAGGAGGTTGGGACTAGACATTTAAAGGTGACGCACGTATTGTGTTGTCGATTAAAAGATACCTATTGACTTTCTCATAATATATATCTCTCCTCGAATTGAATAGACACTTAAAATCGATCAACACTTCAATATATAGAAAACAGCTGAACTCCAACAAGAACCTTGGTATTATCTTATGTGAACATCGATCTCAATACAGAAAAGAGAAAATGTATCCTGATGCAAACAAAACAGATAAGTGTTTGGTTTAATATGAGTGTGTGAATTGGCTGCAGTGAACTTAATGTTTAATATTTCTTAGTTCTAATTTTTTCCTTAACACAGAACTCATATATTAGAATAATAAAAATCTTATCTCTTCACTCACAAGTCCGGCACTGCCTTACACCAGGTATATACAGTCATATTTCACCTATTTTCATTAAAAGGATAGATTACTAGGCTCTTTTAAAATTAGATCTTGATTGTGTTTACTAATGTCATTTCAGCTCCAGAACCCTAAATCCAATTGAATTTCCTACAGGGCGGTGCCGGCGGAATTCACTGTGTGGGTTCCGCTGTTGCCTGTCATCTTCCTACATCCTTCAGAGTTTCCAGAGGCTTATGATTTGTATCCTTTTACAAAAATAACAAAATACCTTTACAAGATCCAAAAGCCATAGGACCTCTCTGAACAATGGAGGATGCACTAGAAAAACTTACTCAAACTCTCAATGATCTTAGAACTGATTTAGAACAAAATAGGCGTGAAGCCCAAAGTTTACAAAAAAATGTTTCCGAATTGCAATTAGCAGTTCAAAGAATTAGTCCACCTCCTCCAATTACCCCTTCTACTTCCACTATCACTATGCCTGTATTGCGAAGATCTAATTCAGAACCAGAACCGATTCAAGATAACATAAATCTAAAATTACCACCCCCCGAACGTTTTAATGGAGACCCAAAACTCTCCAAGGCATTTTTAATTCAATGTCAGTTACATTTTAAAGCCAAATCAACACAATTTCGTTCAGATGAAGCAAAGATTCTATTTTTTATCTCTAATTTGGGTGGAGATGCTTTAGCTTGGGCTTCACCCTTATTAGAATCAGAATCTCCTTTATTAAAAGATTATTCTGCTTTTACTCAAGAATTCAAAAGAATTTTTGAGCGAAAATTAAGTACCCAAGTTAAACGAAATCAATTGCTGAATCTGAGACAAGGATCTTCTGATCTAACCACATATATCTCAAAATTCTATCAATTAGTCCTTGAGGTAGGATGTCCTGAAGATCTACAATATTCAATTTTTTCTTTAGGATTAAAAGAAGAAATTAAAGATGCTTTACAATATGTTTTTCCCCTTCCTTCTACTATAACACAATTAATTGATTTAACAATTCAGATAGATCAACGTAAATTTGAAAAAAAAGGTGAAATTAAAAGATTTGAATACAAACGCCAAAACCTTCCCACTGGATTAACTGATTATAAAAATTCGAATACATCATTTAACATTTCAACCCTTAAACGTTCAACTAATGCACCTCGTGAATCAAAATTTCGTGGTCCCTTAACTTCTGAAGAACGAGATCGTAGAAGTAAATTAGGTCTTTGTATGTACTGTGGACAATCGACTCATTTGTTAAAAGATTGTCCCCTTACTAAAGGTGCAAAACCTACATTGCCCACAACTAATGTAGCAGTAAAGGTAACAACTCAAGAAATTTTACCAGAATCTACAGAAGAAGATAAAAAACCCTCGGGAAACGAAGAAACTCGAATCTAATGGGAGGGGAAGGTTCGAGTTGTTATCAATCAATCCCCTTCGAGAATTTGGCTACACTATCTGGAGATCACATCGAATTGGAAGTCCAACTTTTGAATGTTGGAACGCATAAGTTGAAACTCTTAATTGATTGTGGAGCTCCCTTTTGTTACATGGACATCCATCTTGCTAAGTCTTTAAACATCAAAACTGTGAAGAAATCTCATCCAGTCCTTGTCCGTGGGGTTGATGGAACCATTATCAAATCGGGAGCCGTCTTAGAAAAAACAGAACCCCTAATCTTAATCATCGGAAGACATGCTGAAAACCTTGAATTTGATTTGATAGAATCTCCAAGGTATCAGTTAATAGTGGGAATGACTTGGTTGAAAAAACACAACCCTTTAATTGATTGGAGAAATAGACTCCTAACGTTTCTTCCTACATTCTGTTCAGAATGCGGAATTTTGAAGAATGAAATCTGTCCAGCTCTCCCCACTGAAGACCACACTGAATTAACCTTGAATCTCCTCGAGATTCCCAACTGCTATGAAGATTTTGCCGATGTCTTCAATCCAATTGAGGCCAAAGAATTACCACCACATCGTTCCTATGATTGTGAAATCGACCTCGTTCCTAATGCTCCCATTCCTCATGGAAAAATATACTCTTTATCCCCACACGAAGAAAATGTCCTAAAAACTTACATCGAGGAAAGTTTAAAACAAGGTTTCATCCGACCATCAAAATCACCTGCTGGAGCCCCAATATTTTTTGTCGCGAAGAAGGGAGGTGAGTTGAGGCCTTGCATTGATTACGGGGAATTGAATGACATTACAATAAAAAATAGATACCCTCTTCCACTCATCCCAGACCTGATCGATCAAGTACGGGGTGCCCAAATTTTTACCAAGTTGGACCTCCGCGGAGCTTATAATTTGGTTCGCATCAGACCTGGTGATGAGTGGAAGACGGCGTTTAAGACCAAATTTGGTCATTTTGAATATCTAGTTATGCCCTTTGGTCTTTGCAACGCCCCAGCTGCCTTCCAATTCTTCATTAATGACATTTTTAGTGATCTTCTTGGAATTTCCTTATCGATCTACCTGGATGATATCCTTGTTTACTCAAAGAATGAAATGGAACATATCCTTCATGTACGAGAAGTACTCTCCAGATTGAGGAAACATCGACTCTATGCTAAACTTGAGAAGTGCCAATTCCATGTTTCCCAAGTAGAATATTTAGGCCATATCTTAAGACCAGGTGAAGTTGAAATGGATAAAGCAAAAATCACTGCTGTTCTAGATTGGCCTGAACCAACAAATGTAAAAGAAATTCAACAATTCTTGGGCTTCGCTAATTATTATCGTCGTTTTATTCCCTCATTTTCTTCACTAGTAAGACCTCTGACCGACTTAACAAGAAAACAAACAGCTTTCAATTGGGGAATATCACAATCTCAAGCCTTTACCGAATTGAAGAATTGTTTTTGTCAAGCACCTGTTCTCATTCAACCTGATCCAACTCAACCCTATTTTCTAGAAGCAGATGCCTCCAATCTAGCACTTGGCGCTGTCCTCTCACAAAAAGACACCTCTGGAATCTTACATCCTATCGCCTATTTTTCTAAAAAATTGCTCCCAGCAGAGATCAATTATTCAATTTTGGAAAAAGAACTTTTAGCCATTAAACAAGCTCTATCCCATTGGAGACATTATTTAGAGGGAACATCCATCCCAGTCGAAGTTATTACAGATCATCAAAACCTGATCTATCTAAAAAATATCAAATGTCGTAGCGCAAGACATGCTCGTTGGACTCTGTTTTTTACCCGATTCAATTTACATATTACTTATCATCCTGGAAGCTTGAATTCAAAAGCAGATGCTTTATCTCGATTGTTTCCAGGGTCGTTTAAACCCAATCCAATCGATTCTACTCCAATACTCAGACCTGATTGTTTTGACCTCTCCCTTTTGATGGATGAAGAACTTCTCAATATAGATCAATTTTTCGAACAAACTCACATCGAAATCACTGAATTTCTTCTCCCTGATCATGAAAGAGAGACAATACTTAATTCAAATGAACCTATAATCGAAATTCTTCCGGGTGTTTTCACACATGAAAGTAAACTCGTTGTTCCTCAAAAAAGAATTTCAGAAGTTTTAAAATGGTGTCATGACTTACCATTTGCTGGACATCCAGGTCAAACCAAAACCCTAGATTTAGTCGAAAGAGAATTCTGGTGGCCCTCCTTAAAGAAAGATGTCAAATCTTATGTATTTTCATGCCCAATTTGTGCACAATCAAAATCTTCACATCAAAAACCAGCTGGGTTCTTACAACCCATCTCTGCACCACCTATTCCTTGGGAATGGATCGCTATGGATTTCATTCCAGATTTACCTAAATGTCAAGGAAAGTCAGTAGTTTGGGTGACTGTTGATCTTTTCACTAAAATGGCACATTTCGTTCCCCTATCCAAGTTACCTTCAGCTTCTGACCTAGTATCCTTATTTCTTAAAAACATCTATCGATTTCACGGCCTACCTCGCAAAATTATTTCAGATAGAGGCCCTCAATTCATAGCTCACTTTTGGCGTGAAATTATGTCAGCATGGGGAATTAAAACTGCTTTATCTACAGCTTATCACCCACAAACTGATGGTCAATCTGAACGCACAAACCAAACCCTTGAACAATTCCTTAGATGTTATATTTCGTCAAATGAAAAGAATTGGGTGAATCTTCTCCCCTTTGCAGAATTTGCTTTTAATAATAATCTTCACTCTTCCTTAGGTATGAGTCCTTTTTTTTGCCTTTATGGTCGAAATCCCCGAATCGTACCACTCCTATATGCACTACCAGAATTAACACTTCCCCAATCTAAAGTCCCTGGGGTCACCGCAGAGATTTCAAAAATCGCTGAAATTCATGAGGTAGCCAAACAAAACTTGATTAAATCAAAAGAGATACAAGCTAAGAATTATAATATCAAACGAAGACCAGCCCCCGAATTAACACTAGGTAATAAGGTTTGGCTCAACACCAAAAATATGGTTATTCAAGGTTTTTCACCAAAATTTAAACCACGATTTGTAGGTCCTTTTCCAATTGAATCCAAAATAAATGATCTCAATTTTCGCTTAACCTTACCCCCTAGTTGGAAAATTCATCCTGTTTTTCACGTATCCTTACTCAAACCTGCCCTAGAAACTTCTCGATTAACCAGAAGGAATTTAAAAATTGATCCCCAAGAACTCCTTGTATCTGAAATTTTAGATTCTAGAGAAAAAAACGGAGAGAGAGAGTTTTTAGTCAAATGGAAGGATTCTCCCTCTTCTGAAAATTCTTGGGAGCGGGCTATCGACATAAACGAAAAATCATTACTAAACAAATTTCTGGAAAGGGGGTCTTCAGAGGGGAGATAGTGTCACGATTCTCAATCACATGCCAATCTCTATTTACCATTTCCACACACTCTACCATTGCTATACGTTCAAACCCTATACACATAAAAACACACGATTCTCAATCACATGCCGATCTCTATTTACCATTTCCACACGCTCTACCATTGCTATACGTTCAAACCCTATACACATAAAAACACATTAAACTCACTGTGTCTTCGTTCACTGCAGCTTTTCACATGTCTCTGTATTATATTGTAGTGGCGCGCTGGCGCGCGCCTTCTCAAGCATTTGTCCACGAGGTGCCCTCTGTGAGACGTCTACATTCCCCTCGCGCCACAACGTCTCCTCCAGCGCGTTCACCCTCTGCCTAACCGCTTTTGGATCCCGTTACTGGACTACAAAGACGTATTTTCTGGATCTCCTTCTCAGGCCAACCGGCTTGTGTTTTCCACGTTTGTTTACCGCTAGTTGCCTCCTCATGGAAGCCGAAGTCGAGTAGGCGTTCCGGGAGAGAGGGTGTGGCTACCCTTGATGGGCATCTCAATCTCCATAGACTTCTCAAAGGAGGTTGGGACTAGCCTTTTAAAGGGGACACACACGTTGTGTTATTTACTTCAGGAAACCTATTAACGTTATCAGAACAGGCATTGGGACAAGACCTTTAAAGGTGACGTTCTTATTGGGACCAGTCTTTTAAAGGCGACACACACGTTGTGTTATTTAATTCAGGAAATCTCTTGGCTTCATCAGAGCAGACAAAACTTTTAAAGGTGACGCTTGTATCGTCTCATCAATTTAAAGAAACTTATTGGTTTTGGCAAAAAAGACACTTCTTTTCGAACTGAACAGGCATCAAAAACGACCAACACTGCAAAGTATACCAACAGCTGAACTCTAACAAGAACCTTATGATTACCTTATCTGAACATCGATCTCTATACAGAAAAAGAACATGTATCCTGATGCATGCAAAACAGATAAGTGTTTGTTTAATTTGAGTATGTGAATTGGCTGCAGTGAATTTAAAGTTTAATACTTTTTCTCTTCTGTTCTAATTTCTTTTTTCCTTAACACCAAAATTCATATATATTAGAACAATAAAAACCTATGTTTTATTCACAAGTCCGGCACCGCCTTACACCAGGTAGATACAGTCATATTCTTACCTAATTTCATTAAAAGAATAACTTACTAGACTCTTTTAAAGAATAGGTCTTGATTGTTTTCACTAATGTCATTTCAGCTCCAGAACCTTAAATCCAATTGAAATTCCTACAGGGCGGTGCCGGCGGAATTCACTGTGTGGGTTCCGCTGTTGCCTGTCATCTTCCTACATCCTTCAGAGTTTCCAGAGGCTTATGATTTGTATCCTTTTACAAAAATAACAAAATACCTTTACAAGATCCAAAAGCCATAGGACCTCTCTGAACAATGGAGGATGCACTAGAAAAACTTACTCAAACTCTCAATGATCTTAGAACTGATTTAGAACAAAATAGGCGTGAAGCCCAAAGTTTACAAAAAAATGTTTCCGAATTGCAATTAGCAGTTCAAAGAATTAGTCCACCTCCTCCAATTACCCCTTCTACTTCCACTATCACTATGCCTGTATTGCGAAGATCTAATTCAGAACCAGAACCGATTCAAGATAACATAAATCTAAAATTACCACCCCCCGAACGTTTTAATGGAGACCCAAAACTCTCCAAGGCATTTTTAATTCAATGTCAGTTACATTTTAAAGCCAAATCAACACAATTTCGTTCAGATGAAGCAAAGATTCTATTTTTTATCTCTAATTTGGGTGGAGATGCTTTAGCTTGGGCTTCACCCTTATTAGAATCAGAATCTCCTTTATTAAAAGATTATTCTGCTTTTACTCAAGAATTCAAAAGAATTTTTGAGCGAAAATTAAGTACCCAAGTTAAACGAAATCAATTGCTGAATCTGAGACAAGGATCTTCTGATCTAACCACATATATCTCAAAATTCTATCAATTAGTCCTTGAGGTAGGATGTCCTGAAGATCTACAATATTCAATTTTTTCTTTAGGATTAAAAGAAGAAATTAAAGATGCTTTACAATATGTTTTTCCCCTTCCTTCTACTATAACACAATTAATTGATTTAACAATTCAGATAGATCAACGTAAATTTGAAAAAAAAGGTGAAATTAAAAGATTTGAATACAAACGCCAAAACCTTCCCACTGGATTAACTGATTATAAAAATTCGAATACATCATTTAACATTTCAACCCTTAAACGTTCAACTAATGCACCTCGTGAATCAAAATTTCGTGGTCCCTTAACTTCTGAAGAACGAGATCGTAGAAGTAAATTAGGTCTTTGTATGTACTGTGGACAATCGACTCATTTGTTAAAAGATTGTCCCCTTACTAAAGGTGCAAAACCTACATTGCCCACAACTAATGTAGCAGTAAAGGTAACAACTCAAGAAATTTTACCAGAATCTACAGAAGAAGATAAAAAACCCTCGGGAAACGAAGAAACTCGAATCTAATGGGAGGGGAAGGTTCGAGTTGTTATCAATCAATCCCCTTCGAGAATTTGGCTACACTATCTGGAGATCACATCGAATTGGAAGTCCAACTTTTGAATGTTGGAACGCATAAGTTGAAACTCTTAATTGATTGTGGAGCTCCCTTTTGTTACATGGACATCCATCTTGCTAAGTCTTTAAACATCAAAACTGTGAAGAAATCTCATCCAGTCCTTGTCCGTGGGGTTGATGGAACCATTATCAAATCGGGAGCCGTCTTAGAAAAAACAGAACCCCTAATCTTAATCATCGGAAGACATGCTGAAAACCTTGAATTTGATTTGATAGAATCTCCAAGGTATCAGTTAATAGTGGGAATGACTTGGTTGAAAAAACACAACCCTTTAATTGATTGGAGAAATAGACTCCTAACGTTTCTTCCTACATTCTGTTCAGAATGCGGAATTTTGAAGAATGAAATCTGTCCAGCTCTCCCCACTGAAGACCACACTGAATTAACCTTGAATCTCCTCGAGATTCCCAACTGCTATGAAGATTTTGCCGATGTCTTCAATCCAATTGAGGCCAAAGAATTACCACCACATCGTTCCTATGATTGTGAAATCGACCTCGTTCCTAATGCTCCCATTCCTCATGGAAAAATATACTCTTTATCCCCACACGAAGAAAATGTCCTAAAAACTTACATCGAGGAAAGTTTAAAACAAGGTTTCATCCGACCATCAAAATCACCTGCTGGAGCCCCAATATTTTTTGTCGCGAAGAAGGGAGGTGAGTTGAGGCCTTGCATTGATTACGGGGAATTGAATGACATTACAATAAAAAATAGATACCCTCTTCCACTCATCCCAGACCTGATCGATCAAGTACGGGGTGCCCAAATTTTTACCAAGTTGGACCTCCGCGGAGCTTATAATTTGGTTCGCATCAGACCTGGTGATGAGTGGAAGACGGCGTTTAAGACCAAATTTGGTCATTTTGAATATCTAGTTATGCCCTTTGGTCTTTGCAACGCCCCAGCTGCCTTCCAATTCTTCATTAATGACATTTTTAGTGATCTTCTTGGAATTTCCTTATCGATCTACCTGGATGATATCCTTGTTTACTCAAAGAATGAAATGGAACATATCCTTCATGTACGAGAAGTACTCTCCAGATTGAGGAAACATCGACTCTATGCTAAACTTGAGAAGTGCCAATTCCATGTTTCCCAAGTAGAATATTTAGGCCATATCTTAAGACCAGGTGAAGTTGAAATGGATAAAGCAAAAATCACTGCTGTTCTAGATTGGCCTGAACCAACAAATGTAAAAGAAATTCAACAATTCTTGGGCTTCGCTAATTATTATCGTCGTTTTATTCCCTCATTTTCTTCACTAGTAAGACCTCTGACCGACTTAACAAGAAAACAAACAGCTTTCAATTGGGGAATATCACAATCTCAAGCCTTTACCGAATTGAAGAATTGTTTTTGTCAAGCACCTGTTCTCATTCAACCTGATCCAACTCAACCCTATTTTCTAGAAGCAGATGCCTCCAATCTAGCACTTGGCGCTGTCCTCTCACAAAAAGACACCTCTGGAATCTTACATCCTATCGCCTATTTTTCTAAAAAATTGCTCCCAGCAGAGATCAATTATTCAATTTTGGAAAAAGAACTTTTAGCCATTAAACAAGCTCTATCCCATTGGAGACATTATTTAGAGGGAACATCCATCCCAGTCGAAGTTATTACAGATCATCAAAACCTGATCTATCTAAAAAATATCAAATGTCGTAGCGCAAGACATGCTCGTTGGACTCTGTTTTTTACCCGATTCAATTTACATATTACTTATCATCCTGGAAGCTTGAATTCAAAAGCAGATGCTTTATCTCGATTGTTTCCAGGGTCGTTTAAACCCAATCCAATCGATTCTACTCCAATACTCAGACCTGATTGTTTTGACCTCTCCCTTTTGATGGATGAAGAACTTCTCAATATAGATCAATTTTTCGAACAAACTCACATCGAAATCACTGAATTTCTTCTCCCTGATCATGAAAGAGAGACAATACTTAATTCAAATGAACCTATAATCGAAATTCTTCCGGGTGTTTTCACACATGAAAGTAAACTCGTTGTTCCTCAAAAAAGAATTTCAGAAGTTTTAAAATGGTGTCATGACTTACCATTTGCTGGACATCCAGGTCAAACCAAAACCCTAGATTTAGTCGAAAGAGAATTCTGGTGGCCCTCCTTAAAGAAAGATGTCAAATCTTATGTATTTTCATGCCCAATTTGTGCACAATCAAAATCTTCACATCAAAAACCAGCTGGGTTCTTACAACCCATCTCTGCACCACCTATTCCTTGGGAATGGATCGCTATGGATTTCATTCCAGATTTACCTAAATGTCAAGGAAAGTCAGTAGTTTGGGTGACTGTTGATCTTTTCACTAAAATGGCACATTTCGTTCCCCTATCCAAGTTACCTTCAGCTTCTGACCTAGTATCCTTATTTCTTAAAAACATCTATCGATTTCACGGCCTACCTCGCAAAATTATTTCAGATAGAGGCCCTCAATTCATAGCTCACTTTTGGCGTGAAATTATGTCAGCATGGGGAATTAAAACTGCTTTATCTACAGCTTATCACCCACAAACTGATGGTCAATCTGAACGCACAAACCAAACCCTTGAACAATTCCTTAGATGTTATATTTCGTCAAATGAAAAGAATTGGGTGAATCTTCTCCCCTTTGCAGAATTTGCTTTTAATAATAATCTTCACTCTTCCTTAGGTATGAGTCCTTTTTTTTGCCTTTATGGTCGAAATCCCCGAATCGTACCACTCCTATATGCACTACCAGAATTAACACTTCCCCAATCTAAAGTCCCTGGGGTCACCGCAGAGATTTCAAAAATCGCTGAAATTCATGAGGTAGCCAAACAAAACTTGATTAAATCAAAAGAGATACAAGCTAAGAATTATAATATCAAACGAAGACCAGCCCCCGAATTAACACTAGGTAATAAGGTTTGGCTCAACACCAAAAATATGGTTATTCAAGGTTTTTCACCAAAATTTAAACCACGATTTGTAGGTCCTTTTCCAATTGAATCCAAAATAAATGATCTCAATTTTCGCTTAACCTTACCCCCTAGTTGGAAAATTCATCCTGTTTTTCACGTATCCTTACTCAAACCTGCCCTAGAAACTTCTCGATTAACCAGAAGGAATTTAAAAATTGATCCCCAAGAACTCCTTGTATCTGAAATTTTAGATTCTAGAGAAAAAAACGGAGAGAGAGAGTTTTTAGTCAAATGGAAGGATTCTCCCTCTTCTGAAAATTCTTGGGAGCGGGCTATCGACATAAACGAAAAATCATTACTAAACAAATTTCTGGAAAGGGGGTCTTCAGAGGGGAGATAGTGTCACGATTCTCAATCACATGCCAATCTCTATTTACCATTTCCACACACTCTACCATTGCTATACGTTCAAACCCTATACACATAAAAACACACGATTCTCAATCACATGCCGATCTCTATTTACCATTTCCACACGCTCTACCATTGCTATACGTTCAAACCCTATACACATAAAAACACATTAAACTCACTGTGTCTTCGTTCACTGCAGCTTTTCACATGTCTCTGTATTATATTGTAGTGGCGCGCTGGCGCGCGCCTCCTCAAGCATTTGTTCACGAGGTGCTCTCTGTGAGACGTCTACGTTCCCCTCGCGCCACAACGTCTCCTCCAGCGCGTTCACCCTCTGCCTAACCGCTTTTGGATCCCGTTACTGGACTATAAAGACGTATTCTCTGGATCTCCTTCTCGGGCCAACCGGCTTGCTTATTCCACGTTTGTTTACCGCTAATTGCCTTCTCATGGAAGCCGAAGTCGAGTAGGCGTTCCGGGGGAGGAGGCGTGGCTACCCTTGATGGGCATTTCAATCTCCATAGACTTCTGAAAGGAGGTTGGGACTAGACCTTTAAAGGCGACACACACGTTGTGTTATCAATTTAAAGAAACCTATTGACTTTATCAGAACAGGCATTGGGACAAGACTTTTAAAGGCGACGCTCGTATTGTGTTATCAATTTAAAGAAACTTATTGATTTTATCAGAATAGGCACCTCCCTTCGAATTGAACAGACATTAAAAAATCGATCAACACTGCAAAGTATACCAACAGCTGAACTCCAACAAGAACCTTATTATTACCTTATCTGAACATCGATCTCAATACAGAAAAGAGAACATGTATCCTGATGCATGCAAAACAGATAAGTGTTTGGTTTAATTTGAGTGTGTGAATTGGCTGCAGTGAACTTAAAGTTTAATATTTTTTTTGTTGTTCTAATTTCTTTTTCCTTAACACAAAATTCATATATTAGAACAATAAAAACCTTATGTTTTATTCACAAGTCCGGCACCGCCTTACACCAGGTAGATACAGTCATATTTGACCTAATTTCATTAAAAGAATAAATTACTAGAC
>JAWWEI010820185.1:0-13024 GCA_035583255.1 Pseudotriton ruber | reverse complement strand
ATTTATTGCAGGAGCATGGTTTTACACAATATGTTGAGGTTCCTACCCACAGGTTGGGTAATACCTTGAACTGGGTGGCGGCAAGATCGATCTCTTTAGAAAATGTTCAGACTGAATTATGTCCTTGGTCAGATCATCGTTTGATTGAATTCTGTGTGGATATTCCTAAAGCCAACCCCAAAAATGTTGAAGTAGGAACTTCTATCTCATATCAGGACTACAAAAAGATTCCGGACTCCGATCCTTGATATCCAGTCTAAAGCCAAAATATGCATGATCCATCTGACTTGGCTATCTTATATTACACCAACCTCTCATCTCTTATTGAGGCTAAAGCACCCATCAAACCTAAAACTATTCGAGAGAGGTGGAAAAGGAATAAATGGTATTCCACAAGCTCCTCCAGCTTAAAAAAGAGAAGAGGTCTTTAGATATTGACTGGAAAAAATCATTAGTTGAGGCACAGCGCCTCAGGTGGAGAGAAAGTGCTAATATCTACAGTCAGGCTATCATGGCTGCCAAAAAAAAAAAAAGAAATCTTATTTCAACAATTGTGTCCTCGAAGCTCGGAACCATACCAGAGTGCTTGTAGCTATACTTTGTGAGTTGGAACAGCCACTCCAGATCAAGAAATTAGCTCCGAGCAATGACTGCAACAGACAGCAAAACTTCTTTGCAAATAAAATCAATAAGGCCAGAGCGAAGACAACTGCTAGTACTTCAAGTCTAGACAACTCAGCTTTGGCACTTCTGGATTAAAATGTGATATTCTCTTCAAGAGGTATCTGTAGTAATCTTCTCAAGGATGACCAGGCATCAGGTGAGTTTGAATGTAGTTTATTCAACAGCTTAAGTTACATCAACCACAAGTGTCAGCATCAATCTCCAACTGACTGCTATAGAATTTGAACACAGTGTTCTAGAACACACACACACACAAGGGAGAGGGAGGCAGGGGTGGGGATGGATTGACATAGAGGAAAGACCCACAGAGAGGCATAAGTCACAACACGCCTCCCTTTCTAAAAGGAACAAGACGAATACCATAAAGCTCACATGAGAACAAAATCATCGAACAGAACAGGCGGGCGTCTAGAACGAACCGGATTATGCCTAAGAGGCACACCCGTCACAGAACAGGAACCATTCACCTTATCCAACTCCACACTTGGAGCGTCACAGGGAGCAACGCCAACACCCATGGTCGGTTCAGAGGTAGAAGCAGCAGGCAAGTCTTCTACCCTCACATCACACACACTAACCTCAGATTCTGTGTCCCCCCAATCCAAGGAACTAGGTTCATGAGGAGTACCCACAGAAAAGCCATCGCGCAGGAACAGCTCAACCTCTTTCTGTGAACATTTCGACAGGCAACACATCCGCCATTTCTGCCCACCTGATACACAGACAACCCCCCCCCAACACACGCTCCACCCGAGTGGGGGAAGACCAGACGCTCTCCCCTTTCTTACCAAACACAGGCTTCTTAATTCGCACATAATCACCCACAGATAGCGCATGAGTAAGAAAGCCGGTACAGGAAGGCTCCTTAGAGCCCAATCTTTTGAGCCACGCAGGCGCAAACTTGTCAGCAGGTAACCGGCCTTTAAGCATTTGGAAAGGAGAGCATTTGGTTACAGAATTGGGAGAAATTCTGTAAGACCACAGGAAATCAAGAAGTGCCCGGTCCCAAGGAGTCTTACTGAGCACAGCAGACTGAATGCAACCCTTCAATGTCCTGTTGAAACGCTCTACAAGGCCGTTTTCGTTGGGGGAATACAAAGCCGTAGTTAGATGTTTGATACCTTTGGATTGAAGGAAAGACCTCATTTTACCACTCACAAACTGGACACCATTATCCGAGACCAATATCCTCGGGATGCCCTCGTCGGCAAAAACTGAAGAGAGAAAAGAAATGACTGTGTCCGAAGTGATTTCTCTGACGGGCTTAACCACAGGCCACTTAGTGTGATAATCAATGAGTACTAACAGAAATCTGTATGGGCCGAGACATGTCCACGGGCCAGAAATGTCGATGGCCAACTTGAACCATGGGATCTCAATAGGTTCTACCACCACAGGGTGAAAAGGAAGAGCCTTGTGCGACTTGTCCGCACGAGCACAGGTTTCACAATCTTTAACTACACTTTCCACCATGGCATCTACTCCCTTCCACCAGTAAAACAATCTCACCTTCCTTTTAGTGGCACTCCTGCCCTCATGACCGGAGTGAGCTAGCCTAATAATGGAATCCCTGACGCCAACGGGAGGAATAATTTTTCCACCTTTCCACAACACACCATTAACAGAAGCTAAGTCCTGCATACAGCCCCAATAAGGCTTGCAAGATTCGGGCACGACATCCGGCCACCCATTCTCAACAAAACTAATAACATCTTTAAGGGCGGAATCTTCTTCGGTAGCTTTAATCCAAGCCTCCTCAGAAATGGTTAAATCAGGGGAGACCGCACCAACAACTGACCAGCCCTTGACCAAATCTCCTTGCCAGTTTACCTCAGCAACGTCAGCTTGGACCGGAGACCTGGAAAAGGAGTCAGCCAGCAGGTTGTCACAACCCTTGACAAATTCGGCAAAGAAATTGAAGTCCCTCAAGAACAGCAACCATTTGCTGATCCTAGGAGAGACAGATAAAAGGTCCTTGTCTTCAAGCAAAGCCAAGAGAGGCTTGTGATCGGTTCTAATGGAGAAAGGAGTGCCCCACAGAAAGTACCTAAACCGTTGAACGGCCCAAAAGCAAGCTAGAGCCTCTCGCTCAATAGTGGAGTATTTGCGCTCCGTGGGATTGAGGGTACGAGACGCATAGGCAATAACAGCTAACTCCCCACACTGTCTCTGAAAAAGAACCGCACCCAAACCGATCCCACTGGCATCAACTGCCAGACAAGTTTTTGCATTAAAGTCAAACTGTTTGAGCAAAGGGGCCTGGGAAATCTCCCTTTTCAACAAGCACAGAGAATCCTCACACTCCTGAGACCAAGAAAACTTCAAACCTTTCTTCAACAGCTCCCTCATGGGGGCCGACTTGGCAGAGAAGTGCTTGACAAATTTGGAGTGATACTCCAACATGCCCAGACAGGTCCTAAGTTGTTCCTTCGATTCGGGACTGGGAAAGTTAACAATTGACTCGACGAGTTTAGACTTTGGCAAAAGGCCCTTCGAGGACAAGGAATGCCCCAGATAATCTAGAGACGGAACGCCAAACTTGCATTTATCCCGGCGCAAAACAAAACCCGCCTTGGCCAATCTCTCAAAGACAGTCTTCACAGAAGCCACATGATCATCAAGGGAATTAGAGTAGATTAAGATGTCGTCTTGAAAACAAACAACATTAGGAACCCCTTCCAGGACCTTATCCATGGCTTTCTGAAAAACGGCAGCTGCCGAAGCAAGGCCAAAAGGCATGCGTCTAAACTGGAATGAACCGAAAGGAGTAAGGAAAGCAGTTAGGTGCATGGATCTCTCTGACAAGGGAATTTGGTGGTACGCTGAAGCCAAGTCTAGGGAGGTGAAGAACTTCGCGCCCATGACTTCATCGAGAATATCCGCAATACGAGGAAGGGGATGTCTGACTACAATAATTTGGCGGTTCAGAGCTTTAAGGTTGACGCATAAACGAATCTCACCAGTTTTCTTCCATGCCACGGCAATGGGAGAAAGCCATTCACATGATTCTATTTCACTAATGATCCCCTCCTTAAGGAGTCTGTCTAGCTCAGCTTTAAGGGGGGCCTTCATATTCTTGTCAACTGGCCTGATTTTCCTAATGGCCTTGGGAACAGAATTCCGAGACAGCCGAATGTCATGCTCATAGTTAAGAGAGCAACCCACCTCCGGTTTGAAGAGACATTTGTAAGTGTCACAGAGAGAAGCAAAACAATAAGCCGGTGCAGGGATAGAAGAAGAGGGAAGCACCTCCTGGACCGTCTGTGAACCCTTCCTATAAACAGGGACTTCTAAAGTAGAATCTATCACAAGTCCCAACGCAACCATTTGGTCCCACCCTAGCAGGGTGTCCCCCTTTTCTACCACATGAACGTCAGCTTTGATAACTTTACCTTGAAAGGAGAAACTGGCCGACCACCTCCCTAACACCTTGAGATCAATACCCCCATAGGCTGTTGGGGTAATGTGTGAACAGGAGAGTGAACTAACAGGTCTGTTAAACACAGAAAGTAAGACAGATCTCTCCAACAACGTGTACGCGGAGCCTGAGTCCACCATCATACTAATGGGCTTGCCGTCAATAGAGACGGTGCACGAAGGACCATAGCCATTGACCTTCGCAACCTGCAAGGCAAACCTCGATGACGTGGGAGAGGTCCCAGAATTATTTGCCCCAGACAAGTGAGAAAGATTGTTGACATTATCCTGGGCCAGCACACAATTACACGCAACCTCATCACACAATTGGTCGCACTGGTCGGGCAAATTAAAGTCCTCCACCTGCTTAACACACACCCTGCCAGAAGCCTTGCCACGACACATTCGGGGAAAGTGACCCCACATCCCACAGGTTGAGCATCGCTTGCCGCGCGCTGGACAAGCAGGATTGTTGGCTAAATGACTAGGGTTCCCACACCCAAAACAATAGAATTTTTTTTTGCAGAGGGAGCAGAGGAATTGGAACCAGTGGAACCAGGCACCTTGGGGTTAAGTGTTTGCCTGGAGACAGAGTTCTTGTAGCCCCTAAAGGACTTGGACTTGTTACCCAGCGCAGGGGGAGTGGGACGCACTTCACAGACATCCTTCTCTTTTCTCAGCAATGAGGATTCTAACTCAACCACACCAAGAGCAGTCGCTTCAGCACACTTCATAATGGTAATAGTCCTATCAAGGGTAAGATCCTTGATGGAAAGTAACTTTTCTTTGACCTTCTTGTCCCTGCCGCAACGAACAATCTGATCTCTAATCAAACTGTCATTGAGATTGCCAAAATCACACTTTTTGGATAAGTTCCTGAGTGCAGAAAGAAAAGCGTTGAAGTCCTCATCAGATTTTTGCTGACGGATGAAGAATCTATTCCGTTCAAGAACAACGTTAATGTCCTCCGAAAAGGATTTGTCCAACATGAGCTCGCATTGGTGAAACAGATCAGCAGGTTCCCCTGCCCCTTCACCTAACGGGATAACAGGCAAGGACATGAAAACTTTGCGTCCTTCATCCCCCAAGCAGTTGAGCAAAATGGCTTTTTTTCTAGAAGCAGTAAAAGATTCGCCCCCAATTGCTAGGAGGTAATTATCGAACCCGGGTTTCCAATCCTTCCATGGGATTCTGGGCTCACCAGCAGCAGATAAATATGAGCAAGGACGCTCCATGTTACCCTCAGCCATTTTTTTTTTTAAATTTTAAATTGAGAAAAAAATATATATATATTTTTGGGAGAAGGGGCACTGAAAAATGTCACAGGGAGAGAGTAAAATAAGCCCCAATGGCTTCCAATAGTCTTGAAAGGCTAATCTCAGAGGACTTCCATAGCCAGCCAATGGACAAGAGGAAGAAGAGAACCAATCAGGATCAGAGGCTTGCCCTGAGTCCTGGCCAATGCGTTTATTACTTTGACTGGGGCACCAGCCAATCCTGGAGCAGCATGAAAGAGGAGCAGGGCAATGGAGACAGGAAGAGAAATCACGGCTCGTGGAGTCTCCCACACGAAGCAGAGACTCACACACGGGCTCAGGTCAAGGCAGGCTCACCCTACGGCTGCAGCGCGAGCAGGCGCCTCGCGGTTGCAAGGCGAATGGGCGCTTCACGCGCCTCCACGGCTCCGGTGCACACAGGCTCCTGTGCACGCGCCTCCAAGGACCTAACTGCGGCACGAGCAGGCTGGCGCGTCTCACGCGCCTCGTCGAGCGCTATTGTATGTGTGACACAGTGTGAGTGTCACGGCCCCCGAATGTCAGACAGCCCCGAGTCTCACACAGCCGGAATGGCTGGAGACTCCCATGCAGGGCAGGGGCAGGCGCTACTGAAGCGTCACTAAGAGCGCTGTCACGGACACGGCCCCCGGAGTCTCACACAGTTGTGTGACTGGAGACTCCCACGAGGGGTAGGTACAGGCTGACAAAGCGCATAAGCGTACCCCTTGAGTCTCACACAGCCAATGGCTGAGCTGGAGACTCCCAAATGAGGCAACCTCTGGAGGGATTGGTTTAATGAAGATCCTCAGCTGAGTGAGGGTGAGTCTCAAAGGGGAAGTCTATGTAAATAGACGGAGTCTCCCACACATTAAGAGAGTGAGAATGATGGAGACTCCCACGCCTATGAGGAAGGAGCAGAAAAAGACTCACATTTGGTGATGGTGATGCTGACAGGAATTGGAGAGGCAGAGTGGAGGCACAGGTCCGGTGGTTGACGAAGCCCTCGTCGCCAAAATGTAGTAACGTCTTCAAGGAAAATCAGACTTCAGGTAAGCTTGAAGGAGTTTTATTCAGACATCAAAAGAAAAGTCAACCACAAGGGTCAGCATCAAGGTCCAACTGACTTAATAGAATTCACACCAGAGTTCTAGAACACACACAAAAGGGAAGGAGAGGGACAGGGATGGGGATGGAATGACATGGAGGAAAGACTCCCAGAGAGACATAAGTCACAACACGCCTCCCTTTCTTAAAGAAGCAAAAAGACTAGTAACAGTACTAAGAAGACATAGGAACAAAGTACCATGGAAGCAGATGAATGACAAACCTTGTGTGAGAGAGAAAACAACCTCAAGTGAGAACATAATCATCGAACAGAACAGGCGGACGTCTAGGACGTACCGGATTGTGCCTCAGAGGCACACCCGTCACAGAACTGGAACCCCCAACCCCTGGATCATCCAATACCACACCTGAAGCCTCAAAGGAAGCAGCATCAACACCCGTGGCTAGCTCAGGAGTAGAAGCAGCAGGCGAAACATATTCACCCACAGAAGCAGCAGGCAAAACATCTTCACCCACAGAAGCAGCAGGCAAAACATCTTCACCCACATCACACGCATCAACCTCAGACCCAGTGTCCACATAGACCAAAGAACTAGTTTCATGAGGAGGACCCAAAGAAGAACCACCCCGAAGGAACAACTCAACCTCCTTCTGTGAACATTTTGACAGGCAACACATCCGCCATTTCTGCCCACCAGACACACATACAACCCCTCCCAACACACGCTCAACCCGAGTGGGTGAGGACCAAACACTTTCCCCTTTCTTCCCAAACACAGAATTCCGAATTCGCACAAAGTCACCAGCAGACAACACAGGCGTAAGATTGCCAGCACAGGTAGGCTCCCTAGAACCCAACCTTTTGAGCCATGCAGGCGCAAACTTATCAGATGGCAACCGACCTTTAGCATCTGAAAAGGGGAGCATTTGGTCACAGAGTTGGGGGAAATTCTGTAAGACCACAAGAAGTCGAGAAGTGCACGGTCCCAAGGAGTCTTACTGAGTACAGCAGACTGAATGCAACCCTTCAATGTCCTGTTGAAACGCTCTACAAGACCGTTTTCGTTGGGGGAATACAAAGCCGTAGTTAGATGTTTGATACCTTTGGATTGAAGGAAAGACCTCATTTTACCACTCACAAACTGGACACCATTATCCGAGACCAATATCCTCGGGATGCCCTCGTCGGCAAAAACTGAAGAGAGAAAAGAAATGACTGTGTCCGAAGTGATTTCTCTGACGGGCTTAACCACAGGCCACTTAGTGTGATAATCAATGAGTACTAACAGAAATCTGTATGGGCCGAGACATGTCCACGGGCCAGAAATGTCGATGGCCAACTTGAACCATGGGATCTCAATAGGTTCTACCACCACAGGGTGAAAAGGAAGAGCCTTGTGCGACTTGTCCGCACGAGCACAGGTTTCACAATCTTTAACTACACTTTCCACCATGGCATCTACTCCCTTCCACCAGTAAAACAATCTCACCTTCCTTTTAGTGGCACTCCTGCCCTCATGACCGGAGTGAGCTAGCCTAATAATGGAATCCCTGACGCCAACGGGAGGAATAATTTTTCCACCTTTCCACAACACACCATTAACAGAAGCTAAGTCCTGCATACAGCCCCAATAAGGCTTGCAAGATTCGGGCACGACATCCGGCCACCCATTCTCAACAAAACTAATAACATCTTTAAGGGCGGAATCTTCTTCGGTAGCTTTAATCCAAGCCTCCTCAGAAATGGTTAAATCAGGGGAGACCGCACCAACAACTGACCAGCCCTTGACCAAATCTCCTTGCCAGTTTACCTCAGCAACGTCAGCTTGGACCGGAGACCTGGAAAAGGAGTCAGCCAGCAGGTTGTCACAACCCTTGACAAATTCGGCAAAGAAATTGAAGTCCCTCAAGAACAGCAACCATTTGCTGATCCTAGGAGAGACAGATAAAAGGTCCTTGTCTTCAAGCAAAGCCAAGAGAGGCTTGTGATCGGTTCTAATGGAGAAAGGAGTGCCCCACAGAAAGTACCTAAACCGTTGAACGGCCCAAAAGCAAGCTAGAGCCTCTCGCTCAATAGTGGAGTATTTGCGCTCCGTGGGATTGAGGGTACGAGACGCATAGGCAATAACAGCTAACTCCCCACACTGTCTCTGAAAAAGAACCGCACCCAAACCGATCCCACTGGCATCAACTGCCAGACAAGTTTTTGCATTAAAGTCAAACTGTTTGAGCAAAGGGGCCTGGGAAATCTCCCTTTTCAACAAGCACAGAGAATCCTCACACTCCTGAGACCAAGAAAACTTCAAACCTTTCTTCAACAGCTCCCTCATGGGGGCCGACTTGGCAGAGAAGTGCTTGACAAATTTGGAGTGATACTCCAACATGCCCAGACAGGTCCTAAGTTGTTCCTTCGATTCGGGACTGGGAAAGTTAACAATTGACTCGACGAGTTTAGACTTTGGCAAAAGGCCCTTCGAGGACAAGGAATGCCCCAGATAATCTAGAGACGGAACGCCAAACTTGCATTTATCCCGGCGCAAAACAAAACCCGCCTTGGCCAATCTCTCAAAGACAGTCTTCACAGAAGCCACATGATCATCAAGGGAATTAGAGTAGATTAAGATGTCGTCTTGAAAACAAACAACATTAGGAACCCCTTCCAGGACCTTATCCATGGCTTTCTGAAAAACGGCAGCTGCCGAAGCAAGGCCAAAAGGCATGCGTCTAAACTGGAATGAACCGAAAGGAGTAAGGAAAGCAGTTAGGTGCATGGATCTCTCTGACAAGGGAATTTGGTGGTACGCTGAAGCCAAGTCTAGGGAGGTGAAGAACTTCGCGCCCATGACTTCATCGAGAATATCCGCAATACGAGGAAGGGGATGTCTGACTACAATAATTTGGCGGTTCAGAGCTTTAAGGTTGACGCATAAACGAATCTCACCAGTTTTCTTCCATGCCACGGCAATGGGAGAAAGCCATTCACATGATTCTATTTCACTAATGATCCCCTCCTTAAGGAGTCTGTCTAGCTCAGCTTTAAGGGGGGCCTTCATATTCTTGTCAACTGGCCTGATTTTCCTAATGGCCTTGGGAACAGAATTCCGAGACAGCCGAATGTCATGCTCATAGTTAAGAGAGCAACCCACCTCCGGTTTGAAGAGACATTTGTAAGTGTCACAGAGAGAAGCAAAACAATAAGCCGGTGCAGGGATAGAAGAAGAGGGAAGCACCTCCTGGACCGTCTGTGAACCCTTCCTATAAACAGGGACTTCTAAAGTAGAATCTATCACAAGTCCCAACGCAACCATTTGGTCCCACCCTAGCAGGGTGTCCCCCTTTTCTACCACATGAACGTCAGCTTTGATAACTTTACCTTGAAAGGAGAAACTGGCCGACCACCTCCCTAACACCTTGAGATCAATACCCCCATAGGCTGTTGGGGTAATGTGTGAACAGGAGAGTGAACTAACAGGTCTGTTAAACACAGAAAGTAAGACAGATCTCTCCAACAACGTGTACGCGGAGCCTGAGTCCACCATCATACTAATGGGCTTGCCGTCAATAGAGACGGTGCACGAAGGACCATAGCCATTGACCTTCGCAACCTGCAAGGCAAACCTCGATGACGTGGGAGAGGTCCCAGAATTATTTGCCCCAGACAAGTGAGAAAGATTGTTGACATTATCCTGGGCCAGCACACAATTACACGCAACCTCATCACACAATTGGTCGCACTGGTCGGGCAAATTAAAGTCCTCCACCTGCTTAACACACACCCTGCCAGAAGCCTTGCCACGACACATTCGGGGAAAGTGACCCCACATCCCACAGGTTGAGCATCGCTTGCCGCGCGCTGGACAAGCAGGATTGTTGGCTAAATGACTAGGGTTCCCACACCCAAAACAATAGAATTTTTTTTTGCAGAGGGAGCAGAGGAATTGGAACCAGTGGAACCAGGCACCTTGGGGTTAAGTGTTTGCCTGGAGACAGAGTTCTTGTAGCCCCTAAAGGACTTGGACTTGTTACCCAGCGCAGGGGGAGTGGGACGCACTTCACAGACATCCTTCTCTTTTCTCAGCAATGAGGATTCTAACTCAACCACACCAAGAGCAGTCGCTTCAGCACACTTCATAATGGTAATAGTCCTATCAAGGGTAAGATCCTTGATGGAAAGTAACTTTTCTTTGACCTTCTTGTCCCTGCCGCAACGAACAATCTGATCTCTAATCAAACTGTCATTGAGATTGCCAAAATCACACTTTTTGGATAAGTTCCTGAGTGCAGAAAGAAAAGCGTTGAAGTCCTCATCAGATTTTTGCTGACGGATGAAGAATCTATTCCGTTCAAGAACAACGTTAATGTCCTCCGAAAAGGATTTGTCCAACATGAGCTCGCATTGGTGAAACAGATCAGCAGGTTCCCCTGCCCCTTCACCTAACGGGATAACAGGCAAGGACATGAAAACTTTGCGTCCTTCATCCCCCAAGCAGTTGAGCAAAATGGCTTTTTTTCTAGAAGCAGTAAAAGATTCGCCCCCAATTGCTAGGAGGTAATTATCGAACCCGGGTTTCCAATCCTTCCATGGGATTCTGGGCTCACCAGCAGCAGATAAATATGAGCAAGGACGCTCCATGTTACCCTCAGCCATTTTTTTTTTTAAATTTTAAATTGAGAAAAAAATATATATATATTTTTGGGAGAAGGGGCACTGAAAAATGTCACAGGGAGAGAGTAAAATAAGCCCCAATGGCTTCCAATAGTCTTGAAAGGCTAATCTCAGAGGACTTCCATAGCCAGCCAATGGACAAGAGGAAGAAGAGAACCAATCAGGATCAGAGGCTTGCCCTGAGTCCTGGCCAATGCGTTTATTACTTTGACTGGGGCACCAGCCAATCCTGGAGCAGCATGAAAGAGGAGCAGGGCAATGGAGACAGGAAGAGAAATCACGGCTCGTGGAGTCTCCCACACGAAGCAGAGACTCACACACGGGCTCAGGTCAAGGCAGGCTCACCCTACGGCTGCAGCGCGAGCAGGCGCCTCGCGGTTGCAAGGCGAATGGGCGCTTCACGCGCCTCCACGGCTCCGGTGCACACAGGCTCCTGTGCACGCGCCTCCAAGGACCTAACTGCGGCACGAGCAGGCTGGCGCGTCTCACGCGCCTCGTCGAGCGCTATTGTATGTGTGACACAGTGTGAGTGTCACGGCCCCCGAATGTCAGACAGCCCCGAGTCTCACACAGCCGGAATGGCTGGAGACTCCCATGCAGGGCAGGGGCAGGCGCTACTGAAGCGTCACTAAGAGCGCTGTCACGGACACGGCCCCCGGAGTCTCACACAGTTGTGTGACTGGAGACTCCCACGAGGGGTAGGTACAGGCTGACAAAGCGCATAAGCGTACCCCTTGAGTCTCACACAGCCAATGGCTGAGCTGGAGACTCCCAAATGAGGCAACCTCTGGAGGGATTGGTTTAATGAAGATCCTCAGCTGAGTGAGGGTGAGTCTCAAAGGGGAAGTCTATGTAAATAGACGGAGTCTCCCACACATTAAGAGAGTGAGAATGATGGAGACTCCCACGCCTATGAGGAAGGAGCAGAAAAAGACTCACATTTGGTGATGGTGATGCTGACAGGAATTGGAGAGGCAGAGTGGAGGCACAGGTCCGGTGGTTGACGAAGCCCTCGTCGCCAAAATGTGGTAACCTTCTCAAGGATGACCAGGCATCAGGTGAGTTTGAATGCAGTTTATTCAACAGCTTAATTTACATCAACCACAAGGGTCAGCATCAATCTCCAACTGCTGCTATAGAATTCGAACACAATGTTCTAGAACACACACACACACAAGGGAGAGGGAGGCAGGGGTGGGGATGGATTGACATAGAGGAAAGACCCACAGAGAGGCATAAGTCACAACAACTATGGTCAATGGGATCAAATGCTGCAGACAAATCTAGCAGAATCAGCACGGCCTGATGTCCTCTGTCTGCCAACTCCAGCAGGTTCTTTCTGATGTCAAATAAAGTGGTCTCCATCCCCCTCCCGGGGCGAAAACCAGACTGCAGGTCATGCAGGATGCCAGACTCCTCACAATGATCTTGTAGTTGGCGTGTGGCAAAATGCTCCGCCAACCTAGCCAGCAAGGTCACCTGAGTCACTGGCCAATAGTTTTTAGGCTCTGATTCATCGGACCCCACTTTTTTCAATAATGGGCTAATTATACCCTTTTTCCACGCAGGGGCGACTAGCCCTTTGACGAAGCTAGCATTAACAACCAAACGCACTTCCTGTGTGAGCAATGGTGCAATCATTTTTACAACCTTTGTCGGGAGGGGATCATGGCCAGAAGAGGAGGGGCCAATGATAGAAATGGATCTCAACATGTCCTCTTCTGAAACGGGGGAAAAAGTCGAGAATGTGTCTACACTCTCATGGGTCCCACTATCCGAACTAGCCTCATACCTTGTGGAATTCTGAGCTTGATGTCCGAAATCTTTAGCAAGAAAAAAATCGGAGATGGTGTTACACCACTTCATTGACAGCTGCTGAGGGGGGGTGGCCTTTGTGTTAAAATCACGCATCAGC
>JAWWEI010809096.1:0-13025 GCA_035583255.1 Pseudotriton ruber | reverse complement strand
GATGACTTAAAGGATGCAGCAGAGGATAAGGCAGAGGATGAGACAGAGGATGTGGCAGATGATTAAGCAGAGTATTTGGCAGAGGATGAAGCAGAGGATGCAGCAGAGGATGAGGCAGAGAATGAGGCAGAGGATGGGGCAGAGCATCAGCAGAGGATGAGGCAGAGGATGAGATAGAGGATGAGGCAGAGGATGCAGCAGAGGATGAGGCAGATTATGCAGCAGATGCAGAGGCATAAGATGTGGCAGAGGATGAGGCAGAGGATAAGTCAGAGAATGCAGCAGAGGATGAGTAAGAGGATGTAGCAGAGGATGAGGATAAGGTAGAGGATGAGGCATATGTTGAGGCAGAGGATGAGGCAGAGGATGCAGCAGATGATGCAGCAAAGGATGAAGCTGAGCAGCAAATACAATGCCTTGTCAGCACAAAAAATGCCTAGTCAGCACAAAAAAACTCCAAATGTCAGCAAATAAATGCCTAGTCAATACTTAAAAAAGCCTAAAGTCAGCAAATAAAATGCCTAGTCAGCACAAAATATGCCTAAAGTCAGCAAAGCACAAAAATGTATAAAATCAGCAAAAAAACTAATCCACACACAAAACTCCTAAAGTCAGCAAAAAAACACATAGTCAGAACAAAAATGCCTAAAGTCAGCAAATAAAACACCCAGTCAGCACAGAAAAAACTAAAGTCAGTACAAAAAACAACTAGTCAGCACATAAAAGCCTAAAAAGCACAAAAAAGGCCTAGTCTGCACAAAAAAGCCTATATTAGCAAATAAAATGCCTAGTCAGCACAAAAACACACCTAGTCAGCAAACAAAATGCCTAGTCTGCACAAAAACACATTGTCAGCACAAAAAATGCCTAGGTAGCATATAAAACATTTTAAGCTAACAGTACAGATTGCAAGACTTTTTGATTTTATGAAGTCCTGTAATTTTATCAATAACAATGGTATTTTAGTAAAAGGTTGTTACCCCTCTGGATAGATAATTTTAGTTTTTAGTATTCCCTTTAATTAATTTCATATGTATTGTACTTAAATTTGTAATGATGCTATTGTATTTTGTATTTTGTAAAAACTTTTCTTCTTTTATTGTATTTATTTACAAATAAAGTACTTTTAATAATAATATAAAACATCTAATAGGCACAAAACTCCTAAGGTCAGCAAAAAAAACACCTAGTCAGCACACAAAACTTTTAAAGTCAGCAAAAAATGCCTAGTCAGCTGAAAAATGCATAAAGTCAGCAAATAAAATGCCTAGTCAAGAGACCACAGGCGTCTGAAAAAGTAAAGAAACTAGAAGAGTCTTTGAGGGCCTAGAGAAGAGAAGAGATGAGAAGAGACCCACAAGGGCTAGAAAAGTGAAGACACATTGGAGCTAGAAAAGAGAAGAGACAAGGAGAGACCCCAAGGGTCTAGTGAATAGAAGAGATGAGAAGAGACCTGGGGTGCTGGAGAACAGAAGAGGCCAGAAGAGACCCTGGGGGCTGTAGAAAAGAAGAGATGAGAAGGAACCCAAGAGGTGGGGAACAGAAGAGACCAGAAGAGACCATGGGGCTGGAGAAGAGAAGAGACCAAAAGAGGCCCTGATGAGAAGGAGAAGATGTTTTAGAGGATGCAGCAGAGGATGCATCCTCTGCTTATGTTGGCATACTAAAGCCAGAAAAATAATTAAGATTTCGCTTTTGGCTTGCCTCCTTTGTTTAGAGGCAATTTTCAAATGTACAAGCTATCAGTATCTTAGGCTCTGTAGGCCCAAAATCACCAAAACTTTCACCCTCATTATTCTTGGCTTCATGAAAGGGATTTCCTGTTTTTTGACAATGAGAGGATGAGACAGAGGATATGGCAGAGGATGTGGCAGAGAATGTGGCAGAGGATGAGGCTAAAGTGAACTCATAATTAGATATTAAGGTTATTAACAACAAAAATTGGCATTAATAATGTTAATATGAGAAAAATTATGAGAAACATTGAAAAATGTGTTAGTAACACTTAATGCATTTTTAAACCCTTAAGTTGAAGTCATAATTGAGGGCTAATATAATTTTTTTATAGTATATAGTTTGTTTCACAATTTAAGTGTAGCTATACACATTTAGGTGACTAGAGTGCACCAAATTTAAGTTTTGCAACTGCACCCATTTTCAACCCCAGGCCATAGAATCTGCATGAAAAAGCTTTGGGGTCTTCTAGACAGAGAGTCTGATGCCCATTTTTAGCTTTTGATGTCATTTATGATGTCAATTAGTTCAATGGAACTAATGCCCTGTGCCTCTGCAAGTCAGCAGTAGTCTCCCATGCCCAGGCTTCCACAATTCAACAGTAGTGCCCTATTCCCCCATGTCCCACAACACCCTCAACAAGTACTCCCCTAGTTCCCTGTGTCCCACAACACAACTTCCTCAACAGTAGTAATTACCCACAACATTCCAACAACAGCAACCACAGAGTTAAAATCATTTCATTATAACTCACTCATGCATCTTATCTCACAACAGCATTATGACAGTCTCTCCAGTGAGGTGTGAGGCTTACAAGCAGGCTTGCGGTGTTCACCGGAGAGGACACATGCAAGGCTGACAGCATCTCATGCTACATCATTGGCTTCCTAAGGTCCAACCATTGAGCAGATCCTTTGCAACAAGATGCCGTTAAGGCAAGTCAGGGTTATTGGGATCCCGCCACTGTGAACCTCAATCAACTGCCAGTTGCATCACTTGAACACTAAATCATCCCCAGCATGAACACTCAGCTGGCAGTGAGCTGGCAGTCATCCTGGGCAACCTTTGCTGCAAGGGCCACCACCCTCATCAACTAACCTGCAATGACTTCCAGCTTTTGTGGCAGCACCAGACTCTTCCCACAGTTGGCTCTACTCCCTGAGATGGAAACCAGGACTTTACACGGTGAGACTCGGTTGCTTGTTTTTCGCTCTGACTGAGCGCTGTGCCTGGGGCCCCAGTGCACATGTTCCAGCAGAAGATCATACACCAAATGTGTTTTGAACTACAGAATTAAACTCTGAACTGTATTCTGAACATTGAACTTGTATCTCCGTGAACTCAGAGTCCACCTTCTGCTACAACTCTTCATATCCTTACAATTTTCTATGGAGGGTGAGGTGTGGGTAGCTAATAGCAGCGTAATAATGGAATAGCCTGTGTATATTTACCTTGACAGCAATAAGCAGTTTTGAAGAGCAAATAGCAGAACTGGAATATCCTTTCAAACACCAAACCCATCTCCGCCTATAGCCAGGTATTGGGAAAAGGGGGGAGCTATCTCTTGAGATACGTGTCTCCCGTTATTATACCTACCCCAGTGACTAACCAACTGCTAACCAGCTGTAACTTTCTCCACAGCATCCCAATTCCAGTCTCAATCCCAACTTGAACTCACCTTCAACTCATCTGAATTATCATGAAGGCAGCGCCGGTGAGAGTTTCCTTGGTAACTCCCACTGTTGCCGACCACCCTGTACAATCAGCCTCCAGGGAGCAGTGTATCCTTTTCCTTACGTGAACCTTACAACTAATACTTCCAATTGTTTTCCGACTGTGAGGGCTTCCTTGAGAGAACCCTTCACAGGAAACTCCTTTTCCCCTCAACACTCAGCATTCATGGAAGTATCCTTCCAAGAGTGCAGCCGGGCTACCTTTGAAGTTAAGCACCCAGCACTCATGGAAGTATACTATGAGAGCAGCCCTACTTCCTTTGAAGTTTCCTGTATTGACTTTTACTGCCATTGTAAAAATAACAGACACTCAGTAAGCTGCCCTAATTACTTAAATCACATTTCTCTTTGAAGCATCAATGTGTTTTAAGCAATCACAATGGCTGTCATTTTTACAACTTGATAATTGACCTCAATTAATTACCCAGCTCCATATAACGTGTATTGTGTTGGTACTAATTACTTTCAAATTTGTGTCAAAAATACTTCTCTTTGCTGATTTTGTGCACTGCCGAGTGTCATGACCACCATACCTGTCTCTAACTAGTTGACCCTCTTTTTCCTTTCTCACTCCCTGACCTTCTCAGCCCTTACACAGTTTTCTCCTCAAGGGGAGTACACTTCTACCCTGCTCCTACATGTAAGCTTACCCCAGCTGGACTATGCCCTCTCCAATCCCCGAAGGGCCATCCTGGTTACTTTCCCACTCTTGCCAGACTTTCCTCTCACCTTCTCTCCTGCATGTCTCTGGAGCATGTATGGTGTTTGGTGCTACCTCACATTGGGAAGCTGTTGCTTCCCAGCTTTCATCTTCAGTGCTTGCCATGGACAGTCACTAATTAGACCTCTCCACTTCATAGTGACACAGGGCAACCCGGCCTCAAATTTTCTTGTCTCGTCAGCAACCTTGAAGCCCGGAACCTGTGTGGGATACTCTCTTGGACTCCCTCTCTGGATTGTCAGCTCCTGAGCCACGAACTTCCCACAGGCAAGTCAGACCTGCCTCCAGCACCTCCCGAGGGCTGACCATTTACTCTGTGCAGCTCCTCCCCTCAGCCATGCCTTCTACAGAGACTATTTGCTTTCACTCAATCAGCCCACTATTGAACTCACTACAGAGACTCCTACTGAGGCTTTCTCTCTCCCGTACGATCAACTCACTGAACACACTATGGGCCTGCTTACTCTGTGGTTTACCAAGTTGGATCTGTGGGGGGCCTATAACCTTGTCAGGATTTGTGACGGTGATGAGTGGAAAACTGCCTTCAAGACTATGATGCCCTAAAACATATTTATCCCTCAGAATGATCACAACTGCTTAATGACCCCAACGTTAGGTTAGATGAACTTGGTTTTGCATTCAACCGAGATCTCCTGTTTGCACCCATATCTGCCAGGAAGGAAATCCTCTACTGGTGCCAAGATTCAATGTCAGCTGGTCACCCCAGAGAATATAAAACTATTGATCTCCTTTTGCGCTGGTTTTGGTGACCTAACCTGAAGGACGATTGCAAAAGATATGTAAGCACTTGTGAAGTTTGTACCAGGAGTAAACTTTCACAAACTAAACTAGCGAGGTTTCCTTCAACCCTTAGCAAGCACAAAATCGCCCTGGGAGGTAATTACCATGGACTTCCTCTGTGACCTACCGCTTAGCAAAGGCAAAAAGGCAATACTGTTATTTTGGTTGTGGTAGATAACTTTTCCAAAGCTTGCATCTTAGGAGGTTTACCTAAATTACTGTCTGCCAAGGAATTAGCCCTTTTGTTCCTCAAACAAATGTATTGTTTTCACGGTCTCCCTATTAAAATTATTTCTGATCGAGGACCCCAATTCATAGCTAGCTTTGGAGGACTGTGTTGGAGTTTTAAGGAATATAAAGGGGTTTATCCACAGCCTTCCATCCCCAAACTAACAGTCAGTCGGAGAAATTAAACTAATCCCTTCTTCAATATTTGAGAGTCTATGCCCAAAAGACTGATAAGATGTGGTTCTCGCAGTTGCATTTAGCCAAGTTTGCACTAAATAATTGTAAAAAATTGTCAATTAAGTTGTCACCCTTTCAATGTTTGTTTGGATTGAATCCTAGAACCTTCCCCTTATCCTGCATCCCTCCTGCCATTTCGTGCATGCCTGGTGCCCTTTAATTTCTCAAGGAGACCTCCAACAGGTTTATGCTTGTATAAAAATTGTTAGAAGAAACTAAAGACTTGTATAAAAGTTTAGCAGATAAACATCATTCCTCCCCTCCTCTCTACTGGGAGGGAGATCTAGTCTGGTTGTCCTCCAAAAATCTTACCCTCAGAAGAGTTAGCAAAAAGTTCAAGCCAAGGTTTGTGGGTTCATTCGAGATTGCTAAAGTGCTTCCTCTAGTTAATGTGGTCCTTCACCTCCCTCCCTCCTGGAAGGTACACCCCGCATTCCATGTTTCATTGATTAAAAAAGTAGTTATGGGAACTAGACTTACTAGTAAACCAACCTTTGTAAAAGTTAAGGGTCAGGAGGAATTTGAATTGGACTATATTTTAGACTCCATATAGTTATAATGTAGACTCCGCATAGTTTAAGGGCCAGCTTCAATCCCTAATAGACTGGAACGGTACTAGCATTGAAGATAGATCTTGGGAACTAGCAACTGATCTACATGCCCCAAAGCTAATTAGCAGATTTTATGACTTGTATCCAGGTAAACCTGGATAACAGGAGGGGATAGTGTCATGACTACCACACCTTGTGTCATGATCACCATACCTGACTCTAATTAGTTGACCTAATTTTTCCTTTCCTGCTCCCCGACCTTCTCAGTCCTGACACACTTTTCTCCTCTAGGGGAGTACACTTCTACTTTGCTCCTACAGGTATACATACCCCACTCTCTCTCTGCTGGACTATGCCCTCTCCAATCTCCGAAGGGCCATCCTGGTGAATTTCCCACTCTTGCCAGACTTTTCTCTTATCTATTCTTCTGCACATCACTGGAGTGTGCGCAAAGCATGGAGTGAGCTTATGGTGCGAATATGGTGTTTGGTGCCACCTTCCGCTGGGAAGCCATTGCTTCCCAACTTTCATTTTCAGCGCTTGCTGGGGACAATCACTAATTAACACTCTCTGCTTCATAGTGATGCAGGTCAACCTGGCCTCACATTTTCTCATCTCATCAGCCACCTTGAAGCCCGGAACCTGCATGGGACATTCTTCTTGACTCCCTCTCAGGATTATCAGCTCCTGAGCCATGAACTTCCCACAGGCAAGCCAGTCCCACCTCCAGCACTTCCTGGGGGCCTGTCTGTTTATTCTGTGCAGCTTTTCCCCTCAGCCACACCTCCTACAAAGACTACTCGCTTTCACTCAATCAGTCCACTATTGAACTCACTACAGAGACTCCTACTGAGACTTCCTCACTCCCATCTGATCAACTCACTGTACACACTACAGGCCTGCTTACACTAACCACCAATTGTATCCCTTAATGTTTGGTGGGAAGCTTGCTTTTTACACTTATTTTGGGGAATACATTTTAGGGAAAAGATATGGTTGCTCCTGAACTGCTCCAGCATTTTACTGCATTAACAGTCCTTCTGCAGCTTCTTGAGAGACACCGCTACTTATGACTTTGGTATGCCCAGTCCGCCAGTAATTTAGGTGAGCTCTCAGCCTCTGAAGTTTAGTTTTTAGCTTTCCACCCTTGCATTCAATATTGGTTTTCTTATGTTCATTTTCACTGTTTTTCAGATCTCTTCAGCCAAAGGACCATCTCCCCATCACCAGCTACGTTCCCCCAAGTACTGGCGGCGCTGGCCCATTTACTATTAGTGAAGTGGCCGTTGCCAGTCACATCCTTCAGTCTTCTCTCCTTGTCCTGTGAGCCACAAATCAGGCCGGTGCTTGGTCTTTAACCCAACACTAATTGCCTGCTTTACAGATTCCTGATTAGGGTTATCGCTTCTTTAGCTTGAATACCCTCTCATTTGTTTGCTCTTCACAAACTGTGCCTATATGTTTGCAGTTTACCAGTCTTCAAACATTTTTGCATGCCTTATAAGCACCTGAAAATAATCTTTACTCACACCTCACCCCAAATACCCTCCCACCCACTTCAGCTCAGCTGCCTCACCCGCACCCACCAACCCAGCCAAGCACTCACCCACATTCACAAAACTAATGACATGCTTGTTATCTCAGAATCTTTCACAATGTTATAAAGCTATACATAAGCCTACAGTCTGTTTACCATTTCAAATGAGTACACACATGGAAGTGAAATGAATGTCCTGGAAAGAGGAGAGGGATTCTTTTCAGTAGTCCAGCATAAGAGATTGTTACAATAAAATACATTTTTCCCTGGGTCATTATGGATGTTGCAGGGAAAGGATATGCAGGTATTTACCCCCTGTGGTTCCCACCAACACTCAAAATGAAAAGACAAGAAAGCTGAGTGAGCATGAGGTTACCTGATGATTCCACCCATGTCACAGTAAAACAGTTAGACATCACTCACCCAGAGAAATCGTTATCATTTTCAAAGCAAAGAAGATGCAATTATAAAGTTATTCTGGGTAGAGTCAAAATCTCTCAGTCACAGATCTGCCAGTCACACAACCAGATCTGTATTTTCATTAATAATGCTGTGTGCAAACAAAGAGCCCTGCACCTACCATCCCAAAGGCATCACAAATGCAGCATGTAACTTAAAAGTAAATATCATTACTTTTAAGTTACCCACTGTGTTTGTAGCTGCTGAATGGCACCTGACTGAGTCAGGCACCATTCAGCATTCACCTCCCCATTAACAGTGGAGGAGTTTGTGCACTGTTGAGGGGGCAAAAACAAAACAAAATGTATAGAGCTTTTTTGACTCGCAAGACCTGCAAAAAGAAGCACTTTTTGTGCTCTGGCAAATTGATAAAAAAGCCCTTTTTTCAGTTTTAAAACTTTCACCCATCCCTATGTTCCATAGGTGTAGGGGCAAAGAACAGACTCATTTGGAAGCATGAATTTTATTAGTAAATTCATGCTCCAAGGTCTCTGACAGCCTCACTCATTTCAGGGTATACCCCTAATTCAATAGGCTCAATATCTTGCCATATTGTTCCACAGCCAGATTTTGAAGGCTCCTGCAATAATTCAGTTTTCTCCTGATTCAGGAGCAAATTGCTGACCATCATCCAGTTTTTATGGCATTTTGGGCCTGATTCATGAAGGGCGAGTAAAGTGTGAGTAGACTCATGAGTAGTCTACTCACACTTAACAACTAAGCACTGCATGAGTAGCACTCGCTATTCATGAAACATTGCTTTGTTGTAAGCCCCATGAGTAGGCTACTCAACTCTCAGAGCAGCTACTCATGGGGCCCGCCAATGACACTCCCTCCTCTGTAGTGCGGAACTCATATACGATGTGCAGAGTGCCGCACCTCATATGCAATGCCACCACTCATCTGGATCCCCACACTCTTGGAAGAATGGAGGAGAAGAGGAGACGATGAAAGAAGAACAGAAGAAAGGTGAAGCGGAGAGAAGGAAAGAAGGATACAGAGGGATACACATAGAAGAAGAGAAAGAATGAGAGGAGCATCATTTCAGTGAGTAAATGATTAAAACCATTTTGTGATTATGTAAAATGTTTTTTAACATCTGGCATATTTATCTTTTTTCCTTATTCTCTATTTAATAATACATGCATACCTGATTTATTGCACCCTCCAGTGAGTAGCTGTGCTGCCTACTCATATCTTCTCATATGGTTTACTACTGCTCTGAGCAGTATTAACCTACTCATGAGTTACACATGTTGAGGTGGATCAGGCCCAGTTTCATGAATTGGGTTCTCAGGATGGGAGGGTGAAGAGTAGTGGGAGGGTGATTGATGGGAGTAGCCCAGCCTTTTGCAGCCACTTTCAGTCATCTACTGCCCTCTTTGTTGCATCATGGAATCATTTGCATTGTATTATGCATGGCCCGCCCATGATATGTAACCTTTAAAATATTGGCTATATGACACAAATAAACAATAAAAAGTAGAGGGGACAAAGCAGAACCATGTGGACTGCTTGGCAAGCACAGTTTAGTGAGGGTGTAGGAAGGACAGGTCACATTTCCTCATGCAATCTATCCTGCCTACACCCTTGTTGCACTGCCTGCACTCTGCATTGCATTATACAAGAGAAAATAAACCCACAACTCATGGTTTGCAGTTCCCATGGACAGTTTAAAATAATGGCTGAGCGACGAGGATCACATCTAAAAAGCCAACAAAAACAAGAAAAAATCACCCTATTGCACCATTAATGCACATGTTTTCCAAACTGGAGGGGCCATACCAATCATAAGGTTCAACAAGGATTAGTCTGTGTTGTGCAACCAGACTCTAACTTTGGGTGTGGCTAAACTTTGATCATGGGGTGGGGCCATCCTCAATTGGGGTGCACTGGGATATTGGAGGACTAACATGTAGCTGGTAGTACTACTACTTATTTGCTGGCTCTAAGCTGGTGCTTCTGCCATTCCCAGAGGTTTTCTAGGCCCTCATCATCCCCTATGTGTTCCTCATGAAGTGTGCCCCAAGTTCCCGTAATCCTGCCTCACAGCCCCTCTAGCATCCAGCTTTAACCTCAATAGCTGCATGTAGTTGCGCCCCTGTGGCAAGCCCACCTTTAAACAAAGAATATAAAATGCTGGTAGCCAATCAGCATCTGAGCACATGAAAAACAGAAGGCCAAACAAAAGGAAAAAACAACTAAATGAGTCAAAAAGGGTTTTAATGCAAAAAGTGTCACAACTTTCTGAAGACACTAGCTAGTCGGTCTTAGAAAGCTAAGAATTCAAAGCAGTGATACTACAAAATAAATTCTAGAAGGCGAGCAAAAATGAAGTGTTAAACAAACATGCTTTGTAGAATCAATTGGAACTGTGCCACATGCATGTGACCAATTTCAGAATGGTTTTCAGAATGTGTATAAAACTGGGTCTCTTCATGCTCACTCAGGGGAGAAATACAGTTATACAATTATGGGGACTGGCACCGTTCTGTTTATAAACCTTACCTGACCTTCCTAGGGGCAAATATAGGGTGCTCACAGAGGTGGCAGTGACTTTATTCTCAACACAGCAAAGACCTACAGGCTGCAATTTCAGGAGGGAAAACATTCATCAGAGTCTGAGTCAGGTGGTATTGCAAACAAAAATAACTGGGGTGTAAATAAACTTCCAGGATGGTAACATTGGAAGCGGGAAATTGCAGCCCTACCTGACCCAGTGGCAGAACTAGGGAGGGGCCCATGGCAGATGGTCGACCCCACTGGCTCCATTGGGAGGCCTGTGGAGCCCCCAGGAAGAGGTCTTTGCTGCCCCCCAGAGATGTCTATGGCACCCCTACCCCAGACCTTCACCCTTTCCGGCTTCAAAACCTGGCTCCACTACTGACCTGAGCCTATGGATAAGGTCTGAAAGGTCTCTCATTTGGAAGACACCCCTAAACATTTCTGGGGGGCCGCATTTTGCGATATGGGTTTGACTGAGGGCCGCAGTAAGATATAAAAATTTCAGGAAAAACAAAAATCAGGAAAGGAGTTATTGAAAGATGTGCAAAATGGGCAATATTACAGATGAAAGTCATTAATCTTAAGCGTGCTTGCTATAAGCAAGGCCTAATTTTAGTTTCTGACAATCAAATTCAAGATTTTCTTTTAAAAATACATTTCATTTGAAATGTGAGGAGATGTGTGGGGCTGGAGCAAATGGTTTGGGGGTCACAAGTGGCCCAAGGCCATACTTTGAGTACCCCTGCCTAGATTCATCTCTTTTAAATAATTCGGCCTGTGGGCATACTGCAGGATAGCTTCAGATGATTTCTCAAGTCATCGTATTACTTTAGGATGCTCCCAGGAGGATCATCCTTTTTGGCTTGGGAACATTCCAAAAAGAAATATCACAACCTCCAGATGGATTCATTATAAAACCAGTCCTAATCCCTAAATTACAAAATGTTTACAAAATAAACACGTGACCTAACTCTGATTTTTGTAGACAGCTCCATGGGGAAATGGAAAAATACTAAAAAGCGGTTCTGCTCTTATCCGAATATTAAAACCCCAAACAACTAAAAAAGCAGGGTGCAATTTTAGAAGAAATAATTACATCAATTTTCAAATAAATGAAGGAGGCTAACAAAGTAAAGTTCTGAATATTATGTAATCTTATAAAGGTGCTGATAAACACATGCAGGATGCGGGGGCATAGCCAACACTCAGAAATAGTCAAAATTAACATACAAATGTAATGACCATGAACTTCACAGAAGAGGAAAGCAGAGTGGTACTCACCTGTCTAAAGAGCAGGAAGGAAAGATGGTGTCAGCTGGTGCTGCCTGGAATCATGTAAGCAGATCCTTTATGACATAATGCTTGCCTTATATGGGAGACTGGCACATTGTGGAAAGGGATGTAGCATCTATCAGCCAATCAGAGTGCTTAGAATGTGACCAATGCCTGCATTCTAAGACTTCTCCTCCTCTGCTGGCTAGCTAAGGCTGTCTCCTTGAGGGCCTCCCCTCAAGTGGCTTCAGCCCACCTGTTCAGTTATCCAGTAGCTCTTGTTGGTGAAATTAAATTGACAGGAGTGAGTCATGCTGGCAAACAGTTTCCCCTCTTGCCAATTTCATCTTTTAAAAGGTTATAAATTATTTTTGAAATCCTTCAACTATTATTCAGTCATATTCCTCAAACCTGAGGGCCTTCCCCATTCTCTTCTGCACTTCCTAGACCAGTGTTTTAATTTTGACTAAGTAATATGTGCAGGGCAGGTGCCTCAGTCTCCCCTTCTCATTTTCTGTACTTTGTATTTCATTAGCTGTCTTTTTGTTTTCACCCAGGGCCTATTGTAACGTGCCCCCTGGCAGGTTTGTGTAATCTGTGCAGTGCCATTGGGAGGCACTGAAAGGCCCCCTTGAAACATACTGTCTCACATTCTTCTGGGACAGTGAAAGGGGGCATATCACAGTGATAATATGAGTGTGAAGGATTGGATGTTTTCAGTGCTCGGTAGGCACTTTTAACTTGTTAGATGTTGAAAAAACAAATGATACGTCCTGCTAATAAGGCAGTAAAACACAGGCACATTTATAATCTCCCCATTCCTTCTGGTATCATTTTTATTGAACATGTTTACCAGTGTTAATAATTTGTTGAATTCAAAGGGCTAAATTTTACAATGCTTGGGCTTTAATACTTATTAGCAAAACACGGGTCTGTTAGAGCCCGTACCACCCTATGTTTATCATAGGAAGGTGCAGGCTCTAATCTCTGGTAGAGCCTGCTGCGGAAATGAAAACCAATACCGTATTTACTTGGTAAACATGTATTGGCTTTCACAACAAAGCATGCGAGCGACAAGGCTTCAAAAGCCGCCCTTGCTGCTCACGAGCATGCTGTCAACAGCTGATACCATGTTTACACAGTAAATATGGTATCAGCCATTCCAAGCACGCACGCGAGCGGCAAAGGATGGCTTTTGAAGCCACGTCGCTCATGTGGTTTGTTGACAAAGCTTATACCGTATTACC
>JAWWEI010798007.1:0-13100 GCA_035583255.1 Pseudotriton ruber | reverse complement strand
AGCGCTCAAAAACGCCCAGAGTGAAGCGCCAGCGTAGCGCCTGCAGAGCCCAAAGTGCCTCAAGTGTTGGGCGTGTTAGGCGGGGCTGGCGGGCTGGGCTGGGGTGTGGAGGGGTGTAAGCTCTTAGATTACGTATGCTTTGGTAACCCTATTCAAAGGCTTACTTGTATTAAGAGCCGTCCGGAGGCTGGTCGGTGAGGGAAGCGCGGCCCTCTCATTTTTTTGGTATTTCCTCAGTTTAATTTTGTACGGTCTAGCTTTGTATCCTGGGCATGGCTGATAAATCTGGTGCCTTGGGAAGGAAACCAACAAGTATTCTTGACTATTTTGGTACTAAAGCCAAGATCCCGGTCCAACCCCGTCAGTGCCTCCCCCCTCCCCCCTCTTCTGCCCCCTCTTATCTCAGAAGGGCCCCCGCTGATTAATGACACCGATTTTTCTGATTTACTCAAAGGTGATATAATTGTAAACCTTAGGAATATGGAGGCCCAATTGCTGCATTCTGCCCAATTGTTAGCAGAAGTGGAGAGTGGGGGAACAAAAGCGCCCATATCGGTGTCGGCACAAATCAATGGTGAGGACTCTGCTGGTTTTAGCCTACTTGCTACTCCCTCCACGCAGAATGTCTCTATTATAACTGTGATAGAGAGGCCGGGGGAATTGAGTGGAGGCAATGGTATCTCAAGTCCCCTGCTGGCAGATAAATTGTCTATAATCTCTGAGGGGGAACTTAGGCTAACCGAGAAAGCAAGGGTTGCTCAGCGGGCGGAGTTAGATCCCTCTGATTTAGAACACACCCCAGATTTGTTAAAAATCCAAAATGATCTGCAGGACGAGGTTGCCCGTGAGAGTGTGGTAATTGAACTCACTGAAAGTTTAGAAATCACAGTAATACAGGACTTGACTGGGTCTTCGATATCAGATATGGGGGGTTCTGATAAAGTTATGTCACAATCAATTGCCTCCGATAGTCCAAATGAGGAGGGAGGGACTACCAAGAGAAAGCGTAAACACACTAGTACACCTCGATCATCCTCCCTTCCCTTAGGGAAAAGACATAGGCAAGCGAGAGACAGTTACTTGAGGAAAAAGGGTGCAGGTCCAGAGAAATTGAATGACCCCAAGAAGGAGATGGCCTCAAAAATGCTGGATAATATCAGAATCACTGTTGAGAAAGTGCAGAAACAAGTGGCTGAGTTAGTGGATAGAGACAACAAAAATTTAAATAGAATGAATATGCTGTTTGACCACCTACTATCCATGGAGAAAATTATTGGGGGTTTGGTCAGCTCTTTCTCCAAGTTTATTGAATTGGATGTGCGTACAAAAGCATTAAACTTTCCCAGTACTAGAGAGGAAGGAGGGAGAAAAAATCCACCTGTAAATTCGAGGAGTACTCGGGGGGAAGATGCCCACCCATTAAAGGATGTGATAGTTATACCTCCGCCTCTGTTAGCTAATCCGCCGGGACCTGGAGTAGGAGCTGCCATGGTAGAGCCATTAATTACTCCAATACCCAATGTAATTGAAAGGGTAGTTGAATCAAATCTAGGCACCTTAACTTCGCGACGAAAAAAAATTCCCCAGGTGACACTTCCTCAGATTGAGATACATTTAAATGCTGCTGCCAGAGTGTTAATATTGGGGGGTTTCAGAGCAAAGTTAGATTCCCACTGGGAGACTAGGAACCACCTTAAACAGAAAACTTTAAGGATCCTGAGACAAAATCTTGGGTTAGCTGGGATAAGGGATGATGAGGTTCGTGAGGTGATAAGAACGAAGGGCATAGGGCAAAATCCCAGAGGATTAAGGGGTGACTTTATAGTCATCTTTTTTGAAAACAGAAATATCCTGTCTGAGGTACAGAGATGCTTAAATAGGGACACACCACGAACTAGGTCCTTTTCCCTGCTAGGTTATTATGATTTCTACCCGGTCAGGCAGTTAAGCACGGGACATTGTGGACCAAACTATGACAATTTTCCCGTGGTTGATGCACTTCCCAGATATGCATTGGAAAAAAACTTTCAGAATAATTGCATTAGGTCTGACCCAAATCTCAATACTAACTATTCAAGAACGAATGAGATGTTAGCTAATACACAAAATTTCACGGGATATTGGGACAGACAAGGGTGACTGGAGGGGAGGGTGAGTAATGGAAATAGTCACAGTGAATCAGAAGTTTGGGGTCATACTCAGGAAGACAACGGTAAGGAGGGATGTGTAGACACAAAAACAATTATAGTGACTATTATCGATCCCTTATTAGTTAGGAAGGAGATGTACCTCCCCTTCGGGGTGGCAGGGTTTGACGCTCCACTAGCTGATAGGGTAATCCCAAGATCTAGAGAAGAGATGGTGCATAGTTCGAGCCCGTTAGAAAATCTCTTAGTGACCGTTGGACTGGAGGAGGAAAACATTAGCAAGGGGTTTGACGGAATGGAAACCCCTCTCGAGGGGGAGGTAACTTTATTCGAGCATCCTAGGTTGTTTATAGATTCCATAGTCAATCCTATTACTGTAAATCAAGTAACTGATAAAAGGGTGACCTTGTTGTCCTGGAATATGGCTGGGTGGATGGTCAATAACGAGGTTAAATTAGATAAATCTATGGTGGAAAGGGCTGATGCCCTAATATTGTGTCTACAAGAGACCTGGATGGCTAGCAAGCCAGAGCTGGAAGGTTATATTTCCTTTTATACACCTGCAATACCTTCATCTATGGGTCATCACAGTGGAGGATTGGCCACGCTGATCAGAAATGACTTTGGGGGGAAGGTGTGCGAGGTGATATGTCCAATCAAAAATATACTGGTAGTGGAAATCGCAAATTTATATGACAACCCAGTTCTGTTAATAAATGTATATTGGAGACCCTGGCTGCAGCTGGAGAGGGGAAATATTGATAGGTTAAATGTTTGGATTCAGAACAGATTGTCTTGTAATGGGAAATATGGTTTTCCAATTAAAGTCATTATAATGGGCGATTTTAATGCACATATTTCATGTAAGAGGCTCAATCACCATGATGAAATCGTTGATGAGGCTTTTTATATTCCACCTGTGGTTAGTCCAGCATTAAAGATGGATGGAGCTGGAACAGCGCTGTTTAAACTTTTGGAAGCAAATAACTTTAGATCTCTGAATGGTAGATTTAAGGGAGATATTCCAGCGGCGCCGACCTTGCCAGGCAAGGCAGGTAAAGCGGACTCCTTCATTGATTTTATTATTTTTGATGTCTACTTGTGGGAACATATTCAGGATTTTAAAGTCTGCCCGAGCTATGACAGTGATCATAGCTGGTTGCTGGTCACTTTGGAAGATAGTGTGACATCAGCCTTGGCAAAGAATGAAACACTGGATGTAAATTATTTGCATCTGACAAGAAATGATAAGAAAATCACTTGGAATGAAAGAGGAAGAAACATCGCTACTGAAATAATTCTCAAGTGTTGTGAGCCCAAAGGGACAGGAGATATCACTTGGTCATCCCTCTTTGAATCATCTTTTGAGTTCTGCACTGTCTTTCTGGCTGATTTACAGGCATTGTTGGTGAGAAAGGTGACGAAAAAGAAAAAGTGTGGAGGGAGAACTTGGTTTAATGAAAATTGTAAGTTTGCACTTGGATATCTTAAAGAGGCTATAAGAGCCAAAAACTCTCAAACAATAAAGGGGTGTAGAAAGGTTTATAGAGATTGTATTAGAAAAGCTAAATCAGATGCGGAGATGGCTTTCTGGAATGAGTTACAGCAGGCTGCCCTAAGTAAAGACCCCAAATGTTATTGGAGAACTATTAACCAACGTTTAAACCCAGGCTTGAATACGGTGGTGGGAAACTCTAACATCCTCCCAGAAACTTGGGCTAGTCATTTCGAGTCCTTGTATGGGGGAAGCCCTGGCGAGGAGAGAGGCTCGGGGGGGGCCCAAATAGACCTAAAGATAAGTCCAGCCCAGGTAGAACGAGCACTGAGAAAATTGGCCAGAGGGAAAGCAGCGGGTGGGGATTTTTTCCCGCCTGACCTGTTTCTGGTAAAGAGGGAATTTTGGTCTACTTTTCTGTCAATTTATTTTAACCATCTGATGGAAAGGGGGGAATTTCCTGCCTCCTGGAAGCTTTCCAAAATTGTTACCATATATAAGAAGGGAGACAGGGATCTCCCTGTAAATTACCGACCTATCTCTCTTCTTAGTATGGTGGCAAAAATTTTCTCGATGGTGTTGGCAGAGCTCTTAACTAATTGGATGGAGTCAAATGAGCTATTATCCGAACTCCAATTTGGTTTTAGGAGCAATAAGAGTACAATAGATGCAGTCTATTTGTTAGATGGGGTTGTCCAGAAAAATCTAGCCAGAGGGATGAAGACCTATGCCGCCTTCATGGATCTCAGGACGGCCTTCGATTCTGTCGATAGGCCCCTCCTGTGGTCCATGTTGGCGGCGGCGGGTATCCCTGGGGGGTTATTGGCGGCTATTGAGGAACTCCATCGTGATACCAGGGGCACTGTGTTGGTAGGGGGTGGCGACTTTCTTTCTAGAGAGTTTGCTATTATCAGAGGAGTTAAACAGGGGTGTCCCTTGGCCCCATATCTTTTCTGTTTTTACATTGATAAAATAGCGAAGGATTTAGCTGCAGTGATTGTTGATGCCCCCCGTTGTGGACCTAGCGTCATCCCTGGTATTTTTTACGCGGATGACGTGGTTCTTTTAGGACAAACACCAAAAGCCTTGCAAACTTTATTGGATAGCTATGTCAAAGCTGTGGAGTCTTTAAAGATGGAGCTAAATGAAGGAAAATCCAAGGTTATGGTCATAGGAAAATCCAGGAAAATAAAGAATACCAAGTTCTTTGTGAATAACAAAGTTTTAGAACAAGTTGACACTTTTACATATCTAGGGTGCAAAGTGCATGAAAATGGTAACTGGACTAGACAAGTGGAGTTTGGTGCCCAGCGTTTGGCGCAAGCAGGGGGGGTTTTGGTTAGATTAATGAGGACAAATATAAGGGCAAGGATCTCTCAGGTCCTGAACATCTATAAAACCAAGGCACATGCGGTAGCAGCTTATGGGGCTGAGGTCTGGGGCTCTTGTAATTTGGAGAGCATCAACAAGGCTGAGATGAAATGGTTAAAGAGCCTTCTTTGTTTCCCCCCCAAATCGGCAAATGAACTAATTTTCCTGGAAATACAGACCTTGCCACTAGTTGGCTTACTGCAAATGAGACCAATTTTTTATTTATATAGTATTTTAAGAAACAAACAAAATTCTTTAGTGTGGCGTATGCTCATGGAAATGTTGTCCTCTGACCTACGTGAAAAATTTGACTGGCTGAAGGGGGTGGAGGCGACTTTGAAAAGCATTGGAATCGATTCTATTCAGGCGCTGATGGAGAATTTGGCCCTCTACACGAAGTCATGGTTGCAAGAACGTCTTTTTGACCAGGCTTGGGACTGTTTATATAAGTCTGGTGTTAAGAAAAACTCAGTAAAGAAATATTTGCCCTTTTGCACAGTGAAAACCCCCCATCATTACGAGTTACCCATTTCTCATTTTGACTTGTTTTTATTATCTCGTTTTAAGTTAGATTATTTAGGTTTAGTTTTTAAAGATGGGTCTATGGAAAAAGCAACCTGTGATTGTGGCGGAGGTGTCCAATCTCTTGAGCACATAATATGTTTCTGTCCCAAATTCATTTTGGCAAGAAAAAGATGGTTGATTCCTCTTTTTAGGACTCTTAATTTTAAACAGATAAAACCGTTAGTATTTTATTTGCGTCTGTTGAACTCCACTCTTGTGGTTTTCGCTGTTTCAAACTTTTTAAAATGTATTTTTAAAGGTTTGGGGTGATTTTAATTGTTATATCTGCACTTCTTTTTTATAAGTAGTCAAGTCAATATGTTTACAGGAACAGTGCCTTATATTTATTTATGCCCAATTTTTTATATTATTAATTGATAAGAAATGTATTATCTTGTTACGTGTTAAATTTTACAGGGTCTGTAAATTGAATCTGGTTTTATATATGATATGTTTATTTAGAGGATGAAATTTTGTATTTTTGTATGTTTAATTGAAATGTATTTAGAACATGATTGTAAAGGGAGCATTGTGAAGTTTGATGCATTTTATTTTAAATGCGAATAAACAAACTTTTGACTTGACTTGACACCTTACTGGAATCTTTTTTTTAAATTTTTTTTATGAACTTTATTTTCAAATTTTCAAATATACATCACAATAATCCAAACATACATAAAATAATAAATGAACATATGCATCCGTATATGTCGCCAAGACATCAATGAGGAGATAAAACAAGCATGTGCTACTGAAACTCGAGAAGGCATAATCACTGTCTGCACATTACATCCATCGAAGAGGATCCAAACCAAAAAGGCAGTGAAGATCAAAAATCCAGTATACAAGTGATTTACAGCATGATCAGCTTGTTGAGTGTATAACAAAAAGGCAACAGCATTATCCAAGTGCACAGTACAACCAAGCTATATAAAGTATAGAAATCAAACATTCGTATATTTAGCATTATACGATGCCCATATTGCGAGCCTCTTTTTCCCAATCGTTGAATCTTTGGAAACAAAAGTTTCTTGGTCTCTACAGAATAACAATTCTCTCAGCCATGCATTATATTGTGGAGCCCTGCCCCTCATCCATAATTTTGCGATACATTTCTTAGCTGTGACAAGAGCGATGTTGATCCATTTACGAGTAGTGATCTGCACATTAGGTATAATGTGTAACATTACGGTTTTGATGTCATTAGCGAGAGTACACTCGCAAATTTCATTGATAAATGTGATTACTTTATTCCAGAAGTCATATATGAGGGGGCAACTCCAAGCAACGTGAAGAAAGGGAACATTCAAGGCGTGACATCCAGCACATAGTATATCAGGTTTGGGTGGGATGTTATGCAATCTAAGTGGGGAAATGTAGGCCTGGTGTAGGAATTTATAATAGATTAGGCGTAGCCTCATTGAGATAGAGACGTTTTGTGATAGTATGCATACCTCGTACCACTCAAAATCCTCCAAGGGAGTGGCAATAGCGTCCTCCCAAATTGTGCGAATTTTCAAATCAGTTCGAAATAAGTTATCAAGCAGCTTATGATATAATAATGAAGTTTGATGTGATAAAGTCACAGATGTTAATGCATGAGACAACAGCAAGTTTTCAGCAGGTTCAACTGGCAGAGAGCGCCAGATTTGTTGTATACAAAATTTAAGTTGAGCCCATAACATAATATTAATCATACCACCACCGGCCTGATCAATTATATCTTTAGTGTCACGTATATGACCATTTTCAAAAAGATCTTGTATTTCCATCATGTCTCTCTCTTCCCATTTTAAAATGGAAGCTCTATTGGGAGTAGAGCGTAGTGTAGTAATATACCATAATGGGACGTGTGGGCTGTAACTGTGGGGTGGGTCAAATTGTTTAATAGCTCGTCTCCAGATAGAGATACCAACTCCAGCAGGTGACGGAGATTTTTGCCATGGTATATGTGTCATACATGCCAATTGACCGGAATCATAAGGCATAAACCAGCGTTTTTCCATGTTCACATGGGGTTCAGGATGAGCAGAAGTGAACCATTTGATAACATGCCTCATCTGCGTAGCGAAGTAATACAATTTTAAATCAGGTAAAGCAAAGCCACCTGAGCCGTACGGTCTAGTCAGGGTAGCACAGGCGATCCGCGGTGTTTTATTACTCCATATGAAAGAGATAAGAACAGATCTACAGGTCTCAAAGAAGGCATTAGGAATGAGGACTGGGACATTATCAAAAACATATAAAAGTTTTGGCAAAAAAACCATTTTTGTAATAGAAATGCGGCCAGCAACTGAAAGGGGGAGTTTACCCCAATTATTGGTTTTATCTCTAAGATAGTCAAGGAGAGGGGATACATTTTTATCAAACCATTGGCTGTGTGTTCTGGCTATAGTAATGCCCAGATAGCGGAACGAATCAAATTCTTTTTTTAAAGGAACAGTCAACTGTGAAGGAGTATCTTCCATATGTAGTGGAAAGAGAGTTGACTTGTCCCAGTTAATAGTATATCCAGAATGTGCACTGTGTGTATCAAAAACAGAAAGCAATTGCGGTAAGGAGTCATAGGGATCCCCCAGAAACAACATGAGGTCGTCCGCGTACATGGCAGCTATTGTTTCATGCGACCCATGCTTAATCCCCTTACCCTGAAGGGTGCGTATCAGATATCGCAGTAAAGGTTCCGCCACCAGTGCGAAAAGTATCGCAGATAGCGGACACCCCTGTCTGGTACCTTTTAGAATTTGTAGGGGTACAGATAAGTGATTATTCACACACACTCTGGCTGTAGGTTTAGCATATAAAAGACGTATCCAGGTTATCAATGAGTCAGGAAAACCGTAGTGCTGAAGTACACCAAAAAGGAAAGGCCATCTGACGGAGTCGAACGCTTTAGCAGCATCAATGGAAAGGAGAGCAGCTGTGCTGGGTAAATTAGGGATAGAGAGAACATTAAATACAGTGCGTATATTAATGGAAGTAGAGCGTCCGGGTATAAAACCAGTCTGCTCTGGACCAACAAGTGAGCTGAGTAAAGGTGTAATACGCATCGCAATAATTTTAGCTAGAATTTTAATGTCATAATTTAAAAGGGATAATGGTCTATATTTACCACATGTGTTATCTTTAGCGTGTGGTTTAGGTAACAGAATAATAGTAGCCTCATTCAAATCTGAGGTCCAGGTGCCTAATTGTAATGCTGCAGTATAAAGTGTGTGTAATTCTGGAACAAGAATATTAGCGAAATGTTTATAAAAATCGAGAGTGAGTCCATCATGGCCTGGAGTTTTGCCCAATGGCATAGCATTTATCGCACAATAAATATCCTGTGTAGTAATATCTAAAGCCAATTCTTCTATCAATTCCGGAGGTAACATGGGAAGAGAAGCTTCACTAATGTAAGTGTCCATGTTTGGGACAGCATCAGGGATATCGGAGTAAAGAGAAGTGTAATATTCCCAAAATAGGTTAAGAATATCAGCATTACCAATCACTTTAACTCCGTGCTCATTTTCAATCTGAGAAACATATATACGTTTTCTATCAGATCGCAAGAGAGTGGCTAACAATGTAGATGGTCTATCCGTCTGCCAATATTTCCTCGCAATTCGGGGTTTATTGCGAAATTTAATCTCTCTGTCAATGTCAGCTATATAGGCAGAGCGTAATTCTAAAAATGTGGTCAAATATGTATTTTTGCCAGTGAGTGCATGCATTTGTTCAGCCTTCAGCAATTTAGTCTCAAGGGCACTAAGATGGTTATCTAGTGTACGTAGTACACCATTCTCTATTGCCATAATATGCCCCCTTATGGTGCACTTAAATGCCGCCCAGCGAACAAGTGCATTCGTGTCCTGTAAAGTGTTTTCAACAAAGAATTGGGTGATATGCTTTGCAACCGCAGACTCAAACACAACATCCGTCAACTCCGAGGCTTTAAAACACCATCTACGTGGTGTAGGCATTTCACTGGTCCAAGTAACGGAAAATCTAATAGGTGAGTGATCTGAGAGGCTTCTGGGAAACAATTCAATGGAATGTATAACGGAAGACATATGATCAGAACACAGAAATCGGTCAATCCTAGTGTGCACATCATGTGGGGCAGAATAATGTGTGTAGCCTGGTTCAGCACCTCTCAGGAAACGCCAGATGTCAAGTAAGTCATGTGCAGCCATGTATCTAAGGAGTTGCAGTGCCGATCTGGGTGGATCACGAAGATTTTTTTTGGACCTATCCAATAAAGGATGCGTGATCAAATTAAAATCCCCACCAATAATCCAAGGTACATTGGTCCATTCAGATAATAGCTCAAATACATTGTCATAGAATTTGACATCATCCACGTTAGGACCATAAATGTTAGCAAGAATAATAGGTGCCCCCCATAATGTACAGACAACAATTACATAACGACCAAACGGGTCAGCATGTTTATGCAATAATACAAAAGGAATATGTGGTCGTATCAGGATACAAACACCTCTACTGCCCCTAGTGAATGAAGCATGAAAAATATTTGGGGACCAGAGTCTATATAAAGAGGCATAATCCGTGTCCATTAAGTGAGTCTCCTGCAACATAAAAACATCAATACCATGCAGTACACACCACCTATATACCCTCCTCCTTTTGGCGTATGTTTGGAGACCTCTGACGTTCCACGTCAAAAAACTAATATCTGTAGCCATTTTCGAGTTCTAGAAATAGAAAACATAAAAATCTCCATATGATGCCCGAGCAAATCACACCAATGCGGAATGGATGCAATGCAAAGAAAAAAAGAGAAAAATAAAAGGGAAGATAGCAAAACCCCCCACCCCCAGAGGATCTCCCAAACAGACACTCTGCACCCTCAACATCGGGACGCTTCCGAAGAAGCATTCCAAATACAACAACAAGAATAGACAAATGTCTATTCAAACACCTTGTATAACATTAAAGAAGAAGAGAGAACGTGAGCTCATGAGGACGTGCAGAGCACTCGAAAAAATCACCCAAATTAGAGTGCCCCTGTCCCTGCAGTATAAAACGAATAGTACCAGAGACAATAAAGTATTACGTGTATCAAAAGGCAAATTACTACCGATTCCTATCCTGCCCCAGTTACACCAACCATAACAGCCACAAAGACCAATGGCGGTGAGAGATGCGTGTGCAGGAAGCGACACACAGCCCTAAGGCCAAACAATGAGGCACATCACAGCACACCAAGACAGACGCGTCCAGCACCATACCACCGCTGCTGAAAAAACGTATAAGCGGGACTGTATGATGCAGGCACGAAAATATTATGTAGACAGACACTGTACCATTAGACTCGTCACCATCAAGAAGGCGAATCCCACCAGCACGGCACCTTTAGACAATACGCCTCGTTCCACAGACTGCCCCCTACATGTCAAGAAGCTGCAAAAATATTTTCCACCACAAGAGGGGCGCCGTGTGCCAACACCGCAATAGTGCCCATGCCACCATGCCATGCGGTCGGCTGTCACTACAGCAGAGAGTCAAGGCCCCCAAGCGCCATTTTATGTGACAGCAACGTACTGTGACACAGATATAAATATGAATTCAGACCAAACTACATTAAGCAAGGAGCCAGACACAGAAGAACAAAATGACGAATTATAACATATTTATGAAGCGTGCAATGCACTACGCGGCGTGTGAGTCAAGCAATGCAAAAATATAACAGCTTACAAAAACGCACGTTGAGCAATCATACACATTGCATCAGAATATGCGCTGGAACTAAGAACCTAATTGCATAAGTACAAGCATAATAAACTATTTTAGCCTAGACCTGGGAGCGCACAGTGCAATCGCCGACAGGCAGTTTTGACACAGTTACTGTAAAACCAGCTATATTTACCGTATGAGCAACTTATCCATTAGTATGCGAAAAGGGAAAGCATAAACACTCCAAACTAGTCAACAATGGAGCCGACAGTAAATGAAAACATTCATCAATCAACTGTAACAAGCAAGGCATGGAGATATAAACACGCACAAAGCCAGTCAATGCAATAGCTGCACTGCAAGCACAGCATGAAAAACAGTGCAGTTTATTATAATGTCAGATCAGCAGCGGGTCTTCTGTAAGAAGGGCGAATCACTGACGATAATGTACGGAGCCCTTGAAGCCCATGATCACTGTCTCCGAAGCACCTTCTCTGAGAGCCGTGTAACCAGATTAGCCGGAGGGAACAGCAGGCGGTGTCTGCACGGTCTGCAGCGGGGTGGCATCAGCAGATTCCCTCGAGGAGGTGTCAATACTTCTGGGCGCCGGATCGCAGTGTGAGTCAATAAATGACCATGCAGCTTCTGGTGTTTCAAAAAAGAAGACTTTATTTTTGTGTTGCACCCGAAGTTTGGCGGGGTGCAACATAGCATAGCTGATGTTCCGCTTTCTGAGTTCCTGTTTGGCAGAATAAAAAGCTCTTCTTGCCTTTTGCACGTGTTGCGTTAAATCCGGAAAAAAGCGAAGTGTAGCACCTTGCCATTTAATGTCACCAGCAATGCGAGCCGCCTGGAGGAGCGAGTCACGGTCCCTGAAATGCAGCAGTTTCAGGATAATTGCTCTGGGAGGCATTCCAGCTGCAGGTTTCCTGACAAGAGCTCTGTGCGCCCGCTCAATAGCGAAGTGCCTAGACAGCTTCGCGTTAGGCAATAAAGTAGGCAGCAATGATTCCAGCTCACCAGCCATGTCACCTTTTAGCTCGGACTCGGGGACACCAAGTATACGAATGTTAGAACGTCTGCTGCGCGATTCGGCATCTTCCTGCCGTTCAACCAAGGCTCGAAGTTCTTGTGCCTGCCGGCGGGATAACGTTTCCAAAGGAGTAAGGCGGTCCTCAACGACACTTATTCTGCCCTCAGCATCCGTTTGCCGCTGGGACAAATCATCTGTTCTGGTGGCGATATGATCCAGACGCACTTGAATAAAGCCAATTTGCTGGGCGATGTCCTTCCGAAAATCTTTAATCTCTGTCATAATGGCGCGGAGGTCCGGTGTGCCCCCATCCCCCTCCGGCACATCAGGACACAACGATCCGCCCCCTGTCGCCGGTTTCACGGATGCAGTCATGGCTCTCACGCGACTGTCCGGCTGCATAAAAGCTTCGATATTCTGCTGGGTCTTCGGTTTGCCTCTGCCTCTAGGCATACCACGCAGTCTAGGAAAGAGGTTAGAGCAGGTAGTCTCCGGGAAAAAACAGTTATTTTATAAGCGTAATCTTGGCGGGGACGGAGCAGCTCACGAACACGTCCTCCTTCACTGAAGCATCACGTGGTCTCTCCCTTCAGGGATTTGTGTATTATTCCCTCAAGGGTTTTTCTGTGACCTGTAATTGCCATAGTGCAGATTAAGAGAACTATATCACAATAGTATTCAATATTGATACATTAGACCACACACTTGTGTCTAAGTAGGCACTACTATATGAACTAAGTTACCTACCAGTAACTGTAGATCACCAGTATTGTATCTTATACAGATTCATAATGCTGTTGTGAAATAT
>JAWWEI010786923.1:0-13118 GCA_035583255.1 Pseudotriton ruber | reverse complement strand
TCTAGGAGTCTCTGAAGGACTTGGCGAACATGCCCGACATGTTCAGGGAGGGAATTGGAAAAGATCAGGACATCGTTCAGGTGATCATGTGTTGGTTATTGAGATCAGAGAACACAGAACACATAAAGGCTTGAAAGTAGGCCGGGGCATTGGATAGTCCAAAAGGCATGACACAATACTCGAAATGCCCCCGCCTACATTGAAAAGCCGTCTTCCACTCATGCCCTGGGGTGATGCGAAGGAGGTTGTAAGCCCCTTGTAAGTCCAACTTTGTGAACCATCGGGCACCTTTAATCTGGTCAAAAAGGACCGGGATGAGGGGAAGCGTATATCTGAAAGGGACCATTATCTCGTTAAGCTTCCTATAGTCTATGCAGGGCCGTAGCTCCGTAGTATCTTTTTTGGAGATGAAAAAGATGGGCACCCCCAAAGGGGAGCGCGAAGACGGATAAACCCTTTAGCCAAGCTGTCAGCAATATAGGCCTCCAATACCTGGTCTTCCTTTTGATTGAGGGCGTAAATACGCCCGTGAGGGAGAGGTACGTCTGGTTGTAGATCGACTCGACAATCAAAAGGTCGATGAGGTGGAAGGGCTTGAGCTTCCATTTTATCGAAGACAGGGGCCAGATCCTGGTACTCTGGTGGGATCTGGGAGCCCACCGTAGCCAGAGATGTTACCCAGGTGGGTGAATGGAAGAGGAGTGGTAAAGTGTCCTGCTGAAGGGTGAGTGTGGCGTTTTCCCACAAAAACCGTCGGATCCAAGGCATGAAACCAGGCAAGGCCCAAGACTAAATGGAAGGAGGCTGTTTCTATGATGTGAAATGACCAGGACCCTAAGGACACCCCTCGAGCTTCAAGGGAACAAGGTTCAGTGAGATGGGTAACCGAGTCTTGCTTAAACGCCATACCGTCCAGCGAGGTGATCCGGTCAGGGGTTGACAGGGGCTTAGTAACCAAAGCCAAGTGGTGGACCATGGCAGAGGACATATAGAGACCCGGAGCCCCTGAATCCAACATCGCCAGAAAGGTAGTATTAGTGGAGTCTTTCTGAGGGACAGTAATTTCTAGATATACATGCACATCTCCCCGAGAAGGGAGAGGGCTAATGGTATGTCGGGAGTCTATGGTTGGTGGGTCTGCTCCAATCTCCCTTTGGAGCGACCCTGCTCGTTTCCCGATAAGGGTTGAATAGGGCACCTGGAAATATAATGGTTGGCTGCGCCACAATACAGGCAAAGTCGTAAATCTCTCCGCCGCTTCTTCTCCTGGGGGGTCAAAGGGCCCCGCATTTCCCCCAAAACTATGGGTTCAGAGGTGTCCGTGGTGGCGGTTGAGGGCAAGAGTGGTGGTAGACGTACCCGAGGGTTAACTGACTTTCGACGAAAGGACAGGCGATGGTCTATCCTGAGGACCAGACCAATGAAATCCTGCAATCGCTCAGGCAGCGGATGAACCTGCAAGAGCGCATCCTTTAATTCTTCATGCAGTCCTTCCTGGAAAATGACCACCTGGGTCTCGTCGAGCCATCCCACCTCAGCTGCAAGAGCCTGAAATTATGTTATGTAGGACCGAAGGTCATGAGCCCCCTGCTTTAAGCGCAGGAACTCCTTGCATTTGGTGCTTTGATGGTATGAAATGTCGAATATAGTTGAAAATTCCTTAATAAAGAGATCATAGTTCAGCAAGAGCGGGTCCTTACGCTCAATAAAAGGCGTGGCCCATTTCAATGCATTTCCGTCGAGCAGTAGGAGCAGCTGAGTCACCTTCTGCGTGTCGGTCTGAAACAGCTGCAGTCTTTGAGCGAAGAGAAGCTGACACTCGGCCAAAAAGGGCCGGTACTCTTCTGGTTGGCCCGTAAACCTTCGGGGTAAGGGAGTTAAAGCGTTAGGGAAGGCATCTCGAGGGGGAAGGACCGGGATAGAAGGGGCCATCGGGGGAGCCCGTTGTATGGCTTTAACGGCCACAATACAGGAATGAACCTGTTCCTGCAAGGTCTGTAAAGCCACCGTCACCCCGTCAATAGAATGGGTCTGGACATTTATGTCCGGGGGAGCGGAAGCGTCCATGTGAGGGTCCGGAGATGACATGGAAAACCTCACCGATCTCCACCTGGGCAAGAAGACCAGGAAGGAAGCCGGCGCGATCCTCCCTTGTTCAGGGGCCACTGGATAACCTAGGTCGAAGGAACAGAGCAGAGAGGTTAGGCAAAGGAAGTTTGTTCCCACGTTCCACGTGCACCCCGGCGGATATCAATGCATACCAGAGGTTGACCCCAAACTGGCTCGATACCAAATCACGCCAGGACACTGGAGATGGTAGGTGCCCTGTAGTGCTTGAGTCCAGAAAGACCCAGCAACCAAACTCCGGAACAGGGAACTGGGACAGAGCAGATCAAAAAGTCCCAGCCTATAATCAGAGAGAGTACACAGTACAGGAGTGACCAAAAGACAGTGTCAAACCAGCCAAGTCAAAGCCAAGAGGTCTTGCCAATGCCAGGGAAAAAGAAGAGCCAAGTCTACACAGTCCAAGTCCGTACCAGAGAAGTCTCGCCAGATACCAGGGGAATCACAAGAGAAGGGTCAAAGCAATCCGAGTCTAAGCCAGTGAGTAACAAGAGAGCCAAGGAAAAAGAGGAGAATAGTCAAAGGGATAGCCTAAGTCAAATACCAGAAAATACGCCAAATACCGAGGGAGTCCACAATCCAAATCCACAATACAAACCAGTCCAGAGTAGTCACAAGAAACCACGTCCATAGGAGAACTGCCGGCAGTCACACAATCCCCGAAGGTCAATGTCCAGACACTGAGGAAACGCCGGCGCCGGTCTTTATACGTTTGGAAACGGCGTTGGCTTGTTGCCCCGCCCACCAGGAAGTAGAGATAAGGCCAGGCGGCCATCTTGGATGTGGCAGCTGTAGTCGCGAGTGGGGGTTTGCCGCAGGCGGCTGCCGAATGTGGAAACAAAGGGAGAGCGCCCTCAAGGGGGGCCCTAACCCCCCAGGTAAGTAACAGGTGGTGGAGTGGGTTGCGGGATCTGAAGGGTGTCATGCGATGGCTCAGTGGCGCCCTTGCTGGATGGCTGGGACTCAGGGAAGACGCGGACCGGAATGACAATCCGGCGGCCACGTTTGGGGGGCTTGACGGCAGAGTAGCGATGGTAAGATGGCAGGCTGGTACGGGGTCTGATGTTGCCCAAGGCTGACACCAATCCCAACAACAAGAAAAGAAATAGCGCTCATGGAAACACACAAACACTATCCTTAGAAAGAAAACTTGTTTTATTGCTAACAATAGTTTTGTTTGGCTTGTGCATTCCTTAGAAATATATTTGGCAGCAGCAATGAGTTAGGTTTTTGGTTATGGTGGGCAACATGAGATAGCAGCATGTTTTTGGTAAATACTGGTTTGGCAAGAAAGTACTCGGTTACCCTTAGCAAAATAGCAGCAATAATAAGAAACACTAAGAACACCACTTTTGTGCAACACTCTGGCAGCTATGTGTAACTCTTGCGCACACACTGGTTACATGCACACGTATTCTTGTCCCGGTATTTTTGGACCGTCTTCAATCACTCCTGTCTCCTATTCGCCCTACGGTTGTATACCACCCAACACACACACGTACACTAAGCACACTAGCTCGCGTAGCAAGGAGTCTGTCTTCTCACCTAGGTCTGTGTCAGTTTGGGCTCAGGCGAGTCACCTCTCTCATGTGACTCAGCATTGGTCAGGGTGCCACACATGGTCAGAGGGTTCTCGGGCTCCCTCATCCTGCGTCTCTCGTGCAGCGCTAAGAGTATCTCCTGTGAGATGCTCACCACACTTAGCAGCCAATAGGGTGTACAGTGCAAACACCCTGGAGCGGCACAAGAGATGGTTGGTGGATTTGAGTTCAGTGCCAAATTGCCTCCTTTGTGGGTGAATAGAGGACTTGTCCCCCTTTTGGAGTGAGAATCAGAGGCTCCTCAAGGAGAACTTTGTCGGGCAGAAGAGTCTGGGTGAGGAACAGAGATGGGCAGAAACAGCAGATTGGTGAATGGGCTCCCACTTGTTCAGGGACCGAGTCGTGGGGGAGAGGTTTTCCTCTCTGGGGTTCGGTTGGCGCTCTGCTCCCATCTTCTGTTTGGTAATGGGTTTGGTCTGGTCTCTTATGTCTGGGCAATCAGTGTGGTCTCGGGATGGTCAGGGATCAAACCACGAGCCTAGTGCACCAGATGGGGAGAGGTCTGTCTTTCTGCCATTATTCTGCCGCTCACGCATGTATCTCTGATGGTCTGCTATTCTGCCTGTCGGTGTGTCCTTACCCCAGGTTATATCCTTTTGGGAGGAAAGCTCTGGAACTTTCCCACCTCTTGGGTGACATTATTCCTAGCCTGCCCTATGGGATGATCTGTTTGGTCCCCAGCTTTGCCCCCACAGTTATTGGTGGGATGCACCTGTCCGTCAGGGGAGGTTTTCTTTCCGGGTTAGTGTTTTGCCCTCTGCCTCGCCCCCTGGCTTCTGTGCTGCTGTGCCAATTTTGTGTTTTTGCTTTGGTCTGTTAGTGGCATTGGCTCCCAGAGCTTAGCATTCCCAATGATACATGAGGAATAGTGGACTATTGTTCTGGTGCAGGTGCGAGCCTGTGGGAAAGTTGTTCTGTTGGTGCTCATGAGGAGTTAGCAAAGTCAGCTAAAAATCCCTGCTGCTCCTGCGTGCTGAAGTCTGTACTCTTAAAGGTACACAACTGTGTAACGCGGCTATGCCATTTTGTTGAACCAAAGTTTCTCTTTGTGTGCATAAAAGGGTAGAGCCAGGTTTTGCGCACCACCTGGTTCAACAAAAATTACCCCATCATTACATGTGTATGCATAGTAACTTGTTATGACAGCGTGTATCCACGCGGTGCACTGTGACTCATAACTAAGCTGTACTATGCTAACACTAGTTATCACACTGTGTTAGCGGTTAGTAGCATTGCGGTGAAATAATTATAAAATTGGTTAGTCTTGACTATGCAGTATATAGTAAACCGCTGGACGCATGGCCAGGTGGTCTTACAGGTTTCCATTTGGCAATGGACAGAAGTCATTCTGTCCGATTGTCACCTAAGTGATGTTTATTGCCGGAGGATCATCCGCAAGGTCAAGTTCAACATTGGAGTTGGATTTGCTGTGGAAATACCATTGTATGTCAAAAGCATTCATTGCAACAGCTTGGTTAAGACTATTAGCCATGCAATTAGTAGACCCACCATTGCAGTGAGTGAAAGAATCATTACACATTACCAAACCTGCCGTTTAAGGATGCCCATGTCCTGAGTAGAGTATGCGAATCAAATCAAATCAAAGGTTTGTTTATTCGCATAAAAATCAATATGCATCAGACGATACATAAAATGAAATCCATCACATTAGCACAGGATTCTTAGACAAACCTAACTAATTAAAACAAATTCATTAAAAATAAGGTTTAAATATAGAACATAAAACAGATATCCTTTATCTGAAAATTGGTTAAAATAGACATGGTCTAACTGATAAAAGTTAAACGCAGCCTGGATCATCTTGTGCGAAAATCAATTTATGAGGTAATCATTATCTTAAAAACTTGCGTTGAGCGATTTACAATTCACAGTTCTGGTGCAAAAAGGCAATTTAGAGTAACGGATATAAGTGCAAAAGGCAATCATAAAATTAAGAATTGTTAAAAATAGACATAGCCTAACTATTTAAAATGAACGCAACCTAAGTCACCTTGAGCAAAAAGCAATTTGCACAATGATCGTTCTCTTAAAGCCTTGCATTGAGCGATTTACAGTTCACAATGCTACTGCAAAATAACAATTTACAGTACTAGATACAGGTGCAAAAAGCGATCTACAGTTAGATTTTTAGTAATTGTGCAAAAGGCAAACTTAATACTAATAAATTAATCCGATTTATATAGTGCATCTAATTCATAGACATATTTGATTAATTATTATAATCTAATTCATAAAAAATTGCAAAAATATTGACCAGTGATAACTACATATATTGATCATAGACCATTATTTTCCATGAGTAATTCAGTAACGATTCCCGTCTCTAATAACGCACTTCAAAAAGCCAACTAGACAAACAATACAAAATGCAAGTTTAACAATCTTAAAAGATAAATAAGAGGTTTGACCTGCCTGTATTGCAATTTCTTAAACAATGGAATTAACCATTTTTCCTTGGCTTTACAGTGCAGGTTACAAAATATCAATACATGTTCTAGTGATTTGATCTCAGAGCCACATCTGCATTTTGATACCTGGGAAGATCCAGCTGCTTTGAAATCCAGAAAGAGGGTGTTTAGATGAAGCCTTTGCAACAAAAAAAGGTCATACCCTGAAAGTGCTAGTTCATGTACCAGAGGAATTTTAGTTGACACATAAGGGTAGAATGAAATTACCAATTTCTTGCTATTCCCAATCAAATAGAGAAGGTCCCATGCACCATCTGATTGAAGGGCTTTCAGTTCCATGTGACTATAGGGGATCGGAAGCACCACCCCTGCTTCTAACAAAGGCAGGCCCAATTGCAACAAATCACTATTGATTGTACACACCCAGCTCAGTTTATTCCTGTTGTCAGAAGCTACCATTTCATTTAAGGTTTTCACCATTAAACACTCTTGTGGTTTTCCAAGTAGCTTCTTCAAATATAACCCGGTCGAGTTTTAATGACGTGGGACACTGGGAGTGTCTGTAATTCCAAGTATGGTATCTCATTCGCAGTTGACAGTGGTAATGAAAGTAATTTCTTAAACCAGCGCCTCTCTACAGTTGCCAACTAAACAACACTTGCTGCACCCCATATTTCTGCTCCATAGACTGCTGTGCTCACACATTTTGCTTTATAGATTTGTATTAACTGGGAGAGGTTACATTTCTGATTTATAGAAAAAGCTTTGTATAAACTTCCCATCAGTTGGGATATTTTCAGTTTAGTGTAAATCACCTGCTTATCCCATGTGCCAGTTTTACTAAATAAACACCCTAAATATACAAATTTGTCTACTTGTTCCAAGACACATTGATTTATAGTAAATTGGCCCTTAAAATGCACATTATTTTTGTCAAACGCCACAATCTTGGATTTTGCACTATTTAACTCCATTTTTAGGTTTTTGATCGTAGAGTGATAGATATCAAGCATTTTTTGTAAAGCATACGGTGTTTGAGTTAACAGTACTGTGTCGTCGGCATATACAATTACAGGTATCAGGGTACCAGCCAACAGGAGGACAGCTAAATTACTCTCTAACAAAAGGCCAACCAATCCATTAATGTATAAAGAAAATAAGTGGGGAGCCAGCGGGCAACCCTGCCTTACACCTCTAGAAATTCTGAAACTCTCTGAAACATATTGTCCCCCACCCAATAACACAGAACCTCTAGAGTCAGAGTGCAGCTCTCGAAGGGCGTCCAACAAACCCTGTGGGAGACCCCTTGCCACCAACATGGACCAGAGGACGTTCCTATCTACCATGTCAAAGGCTGTCCTCAGGTCCATGAAGGAGGTGAATACTCTCTGACTCTTAGCTAAATACTTATTAATGGCTGCATCTAGCAGAAAAATAGCATCTACGGTCCCTAGATTTTTTTGGAAACCAAATTGCTTACCCGACAATATATCATTTACTTCCATCCATTCTATGAATAGGATAGCCAAGACTGAGGCAAACAAAAATTTAAGATACTTATCAATGAAATAGGCCTGTAGTTTTCAGGGAGGTCTCTCTTGCCTTTTTTAAAAATAATAACTATATTTGTTTCTTTACAAGTATCTGGAAAAGTGTCTGCCTTTAATAACAAATTAAAATATGCAGTTAAAAAACGTGTCCAGAAATCGCTTATTTCTAAAAACAAGTCCGGCGGGAATAAATCTGCACCTGCAGCCTTGCCTTTTGTTAATTTCCTTCGTGCAGCATTTACCTGCACCTCAGTTATTACAAAATCTATTGGTTGCATCTGAGCCAGGTGTGGAACAACAAACGGTTCGCCACCACCGTATAATTTGTTAAAATGCGCAACCCATACTTCCGGCAGATTATGTGAGGCTTCAATTTGATTAGATTTTTTACCTCTTACAATTTACAATTTACAATTTCTTGGAGTCTTTTTCCTGCACTGCCTCTTCCAGATCAGCCCAAAACCCTGATTCCCATCTCAGCTTTGCATTCTTAATCACACCTTTATAATTACTTCTCCGACAGGAGATTAATACCCTATTATTATCTCTTATGGCACTTCTAAGGGACTCTAAAGCTTCCTTGCAATGATTATCGAACCAAGGACTAGCTAAATTCCTACCGTCTGTCTGTCTCGGCAACTTGAATCAAGTCAGGGCTAGCTGCAGATTCTTCCAGAAGGAAGAACAGATTTTTAGGGAATTAAATGTAGAGGAGTCAGTTAGCGTAATATCCCTTAAAATGTGATTACTTTCTATAGATCCTAATATTTCTTTTGTCCTCTCGGCTGCTTTAGCATTCCAGAATATTTTCCTATTATTCTGTCTAAGTGATAGAAATTCTGGTGAGGTTGTAGAAGAATATGTCTGAGGTAGATCTAGACTGCCAACTTGTTGCAGCAACAAACAATTATGATCGCTGCTCTCAAGTTTTTTTACTTTCAGAGAACTTATGAAATCCCATAAAAAATGTTCAAAAATCATGAAGTCTATTACCGAAGCATTTTTTACAGAATTACCTCTAAAGGTACTATTTGCGGATATATCGCATGTATTCTTCCATTTAGAAGCCGCTTGTTATGTACTTCCAAACAGCTAAATAGGCTTTTTCCTGCCTTATCAGTTTTTTTACCGAGCCCTTGTGTTGGCATTATGTGGAAGGCATCTTCTATCTCTGCATTGTGATTATTCAGCAAATCAAATACTGTGAAGGGTGATAGTTGAAGTCTCCCATGAAAATAAAAGAATAGGGGCCTTGTAAATCGTTCTGAGCATGAGATCCCCACTCAGACATCCATTTTCTCAGCTTATTAAAATTATCCGCTTCAGCTTTCAGCTAGGGTCTGCTATAAATATTTAATAAAATTATGTTGTTTGGGAACAAGCCTGAGACAGTTAAAGCTAATACGTTTTTTAAAGGGCAGTTGATTTCTTTGACCATTCCTGTGAAATGTACCTTTACTAATGTGGCTAAACCACCACTTGCCCTACCAAAGGTTGATTGTAATGCTAGAATATAAAAAGTTCTAAAACCAGGGATTGTTGGGGCCTCAATTTCCCATGTTTCCTGGAGGGCACTTATCACCTCATGTTCATCCCTTAGAATGTCTGATGCTTTCACGCCACCTGCCGCCCCCTCCAAGCCAGACATATTCCAAGATAGGATTTTTATCGGGGTTTTGGTGACAATTGGACATTTCACCATAGCCATTGATTCAGGTTGCTTCTCTGCAGTTGACAGGGGGGGAATTGTTGAAGTCCCTTCTAGTGTCACGCTATTAGGTCCATCAATATTATTGGCGGAGCGGTCAGACTCCATAAAATTTTGCGCAGATAAACCTTCCTTCTTGCTAGATAACAGGTTATCAGTAACTATATTAAAAACACCTTCAATCACTGGTATGCCAGATCTAAAATGGAGGTTTCAGACCTAGTGAAGTTCAGAGACAGGGTGTGGTTAGACTGTGCTTCAATAAGAAGTCCAAATCTGAATCAATAGGTAGTTTAAAGATGTGGCATTCGTTAAGTGTTTCTATGTCCCCTTCAACTACATCCTTAACTATGCTGAAAAGGGTAATGTCACCTATGGTAATGACCACATCTACAGGTACCTTGATAAAGAACACTGGGTTACTAATGGGCCAGATTTTGTAAGTGCCATGCCAGGCATTTGCTATGCGCATGGTGGTTAGCCTGGTGTTCACTAGCCAATGATCATTCACTAGTACAGCCACAGTGTTTGGTACATCCTCAGATACACTCACATTCATCTCACACACACACGTGCATCATCCACATAGTGTTGCACACCACATAACATATCCTGTGTTAAAGGAATAAATGGCGGCCTGGACACAAAAAGTGAATGCAGGTTTCCAGCTGAGGCACGAGGTAATTTGAAGTGTCCCGTCCTTGATACGCAACAATTTTAGGAGTGTTCACATGGATGTATGTGTCCTGATTCGAGGATCCCACGTTGATGACTCATTTGGTAGAGTACACTCTGTCAGGTGAGATCACAGGTATGCTGAGTACAAAGGATATGTGTAGCCATTCCAGATCAATTAGTAGGGGTACAGCAGTCCCAGCTTTGAAAGCCACACTCATCATCAGGTCGGTGATGTCCACTTGGTGCAGTTTCATGAAGACAGTTCGCATGGCCTCTCGTGATACTGAGAACAGAGGGATGCGACCCATTATCAAACAGTCCACATCGCTCTGGATTTTCCACAGGTAGTCATTGGTGAAGAACATTATGGGATCCCGGATCAGTATATAGGGGGTTTGGAATCAAATGTGTTTTTCATGAAGCCTGATGGAATGGTCCAGCATTTACAAGTGCCTGTTGGTAGTCACTATGGTGTCATTTACGACAGTCACAAGTGATTCAATGGCGGAATGTTATCTGCGAAGGTTAACAATGGAGCCCTGGAGGTTGTCATATTTGGCCTCCAGTTGGTCCACTGAAACAGAGTTCACTATACTGGCAGAGGAGCCCACTACAGCCCCAATGACAGTAAGAGCGAGTATGGCAACTAAAGCCCCACCAAAGATAAACCTGTATTGTCTGCATGCAGGGGGTCTTATGGTGAGTGAGTTTTGCCTTGGGATGAAGACCTTGTCCACTTGTTGAAAAATTTCTGTTATAGCTTCATGGGTTTTGAGTACATGGTCCGCATACCATTCTAGAGTGACGTCACTCATAAGGGGGATATTGAAGTGGTCGGCCAAGACAGGCGCATGGTCTAAGTTCAGGTATATTATTTGAGTAATGAGGCATCTCTCGGTGATCAATAAGCCAGCAGACTCCTGTATGACAATGCCTGAAGCAGGTTCTGGCACCATCTCGATGGCCAGAGTGGTGTGTGGATAAATGATGAGCCACACCCACAGGAATATCTACTTGGCTCCCATAGGACATCAGGTTCAGGTTGAGGTGTTGCAAGTTGTAGAAGTGGATGGCATGGTTGCAGGTTGGGAAGGCCTGTAGAAGGAGGAGGAGGTAAGTGCAGGTGAGTAGGTTGTGCTCGCTCTGCAGCCTCACACTTTAAACTTGATGTTAATTAGCACTAGGAAAGTCAGAGAAACAACATAGTTAAGTAACACAGTATACATTTCATGTCACACCAACATTGCCCTGGTCATCAGTGGTTTCCTGTGCAATGGCGCCCTCTAGCTCCCTAAGAATGAACTTGGGGTGAGCTTTCTTCATTTGCTTGGAGTGCATCCATTTATCAGTGGGTGACTCCTTGTTATCTAACCTGAGCTTGTAGGCCACAAGTGAGATCTTATCAATGATAAGGTAAGGTCCCTTCCATGAAGGAAGGAATGTCCTCTCTTTGGCCTGTTGTCTGTGGAAGTTGTAAAGGTACACCTTGTCACCTACGTTGTACTCAAGTGCAGTGGTATGTAAGTCATAATAAGTCTTTTGGGCCGCCACACTTTGTTCGAGGTGTTTTGGTGCATGGGAGAAGGTGTATTGAAGGTGCTTCCTCAGGTCAGTTACATAGTCAGAAATGTTGGATGCACTTAAAAGCACAGGTTCTTGGGTGCAGTACAATAAGTGCATGGGTCAAGTCATTTTCCTTCTTGTTAAAAGTTCAAAAGGGCTATAGCCCATAGCTTTAGAAGGTGTGACTCTGATTGCCATGAGAACCAGTGGGAGCTTCAAGTCCCGGTCACTTCCAGTCTCATTGACAAACATTTTAAGCATTGTCACCACTGTTTTGTTAAAGCGTTCACCTGGCCGCTACTGGTGGGTCTGTAAGCAATGTGGAGTTGTTGCTTCACCCCAATATTGTCCAGGTGCATTTCATGATGTCAGCAGTGAAATGAGAACCTTGATCACTAGACACCCTATTGGGGATGCCTAGTTGACTAAAGATGTGATTGATAAGCATGAGTGCAGCCGTCTCCGCCTTACAGTTGGTTGTAGGGACGCACTCCACCCACTTTGTGAATTTGTCCACCACGGTGAGGAGCTATTTGTGGCCTCGAGCCGAGCGAATTAGTGGGCCTACGAAGTCAACCTGTATGTCACACCAGGGTAGTGTAATCCCCTTTTCTGTAATGGTCCTCTGTGAGTTGGGTTTACAGGTTGGTACTGCGCGCATGTTAGGCAACCGCGGCAATAAAGTGCTATGTCCTGCTTCATGTGCGGCCAGTAAACCAGTTCTTAGAGGATATCCAAGGTTTTATCCACGCCCTGGTGACCTCCTGTTATCTGGTTGTGCGCATGGTCTAACAGGACACTTCTGAATTTTAGTGGCACCACCCACTGCATGACACCTTCCTTGGGTACCCGTACTAACAGCTCTAGGTGTAGTTTGAATTTGCTACTGGTTTTCATTAGGACCCTGAGTTCCTCCTTGCCCTCAAGTATTTCTGGGGTAACAGGATTGTTGGGGGGGTCAGTAATGTGTTTGTAGAAGGGCCTGTGGGTCTTCTAGTTGAGCTGTCACTAGGTCAGGGTTAGGTGAGTCACGTGACCATTCAGTGGATGCCTCTCGATTAGGGTCTGTGGCCTGTCGTTGGGTAGGTGCAGCCACAGTGGAATTGAGCAAGTGTGTGATGTCCCAGGGGTCACCCCTAAGTGCCCCTAGGTTGGCCATATGGTCAGCCTTGTCATTTCTGTCCTTATCTTCACCTGGTTGTGTTGGAATGGCCCTAGACCTTCTTCCAATAAATGGTGATGTCATTGTCGGTGACTAAGTCATCAATCGCCCTAATGAGTGGCATGCTTCAGTGGTTTCTTATTGGCACAGAGCATGTTCTTTTTCCAAGAGGGTAGGTTAGTGACAAAACCATTGTGCACATAGGTGGAGTCAGTTTTGATAATGAAGCATTTCATGTAACTCTGCACTGCAGTGAGTACAGCACGGTATACAGCCGCCAGTTCAGCTATTTGGCTAGTGCAA
>JAWWEI010775837.1:0-25547 GCA_035583255.1 Pseudotriton ruber | reverse complement strand
AAAAGGGCTAAACCCACATACAGCAAACCTGGCAATGAAAAGTAATTTTCTAACTTTACATATGCCTATCCCCTATGTGGTATGACCCCCTCTGCAGGCCCCTGACAATCCTTTGCAGTTCCTAGATCTTGGGGGCTGGCCGTGCCTCCCGGTACCTTGCTGTGAGCTTCAGCGACCAGGTTAGAAGTATCTCATGTACTCAGCATAATAAGTTCAGCAGCATAAACCCACCTGCCTGTACCGGAGCAAAAGTGAGACATTCACGCCACACGCCAACTTTAAATTACAAGGAGGCAAGCAGCATGTGTTTTGAAATTAAACGCTGGGCATGCTTTTATTAAGATAACAAACAGAGGCAGGTGCGTGATGAGCACATGTGAAGGGGATTATAATGTTTATTCCCTGGCTTGCACATGGCTTGCACCTGACTCTGATTGGCTGCCATGATTAGGGCGGAGCAGTCACAGACTGTGCTGTGTTGATAGGTAGCGTGTCTGCAATCCAACAGTACCTTGTGTTTACTGTGTACGTCACACACACAATGGAGCGGAAGGCCGCGCTACCATTGGTGGCCTGGAGACACGTGGTGCGTGCACGGTGTGCCTGGCAATATGGAGGGCACATGAAGTAGACAATACGCTGTAATGTACAGCGTATTGTGCCAGCCATTTTGTCAGGCATGCCCTCCACCAATGGTAGCGCAACCTTTAGCTGTCGTGACTCAATGTGACGTTGCTTGCCAGGTTTAAGCGCCCTGTTCAAAATATTTGTTAATATTGGGTTATTATGCGAGCTTGCCAAGACGTTAGTAGGTACCGGACACAAAAAGCAGGTGCAATAATTCGCCAGGATACGTACCTGAAAAACGTCATCATCTTTAATCACAAACTGGAACTCTGCAGTAAATGGATAATATGGGGCGAATAAGGACGAAGGGAGAATTCTCGTAACAATGCGATGTCCAATCCTTACGTTGCCTGTCCGTCTTGTAATGTAATGGAATGGGTTTTTTCGGCACGAGAATGAGCATCAGCTGCACTGGAAAATATTTTTGAAAGACAGATCACCTTCCTTTATCCGATAATGACACGTGTCCTTGCCTACAATGAAGAGAGTAAGATGTTGAAGAAGACTTTTCAGGTAGGAGGCAAATGATTTGAAATTAACAATATCATTCATCATGTATTCACAAGTTTATGAACTGCTAGGGTGCTCTCTCTGTGTGATTCGTTAGGTTGAGCACGATAGCATACATATTGTGAAATGATACATACCTGTCTATTCCAAGTGATGAAATCGATTATGCCTTGGTGGTGCACCACCTCGAACATCAGAATTTCCCCATATTGTCCGACGCTTAATCTAGTGATGTGTAGCACCCAGGGTGCAGATTTGTGTCTTCAGCCGTGAAACGGGCAAAGTTTTCCAGTAGCATGCTAAATCGTACATGGTACAACGGAGAAATGAATAGCGCCAGCTCCCTGCGGGGGACATCACAAATATTTTCATTTAAATACAAAGTCAGCCTAGTTGTAATTGCAGCCATTATCTTCTTGGTCCCTGCTCTGAGAATGGCAAATGTCATGTGAAATGTGTTTGGAATCCAAATTAACAATTGGTATGGCGCAGGAACATATTATAAAATAATCTTTATTTGTTTTTTACACCTTAAAGATAATACAAAAGAAATACATAAATTTACAATATACAATACTTAGGCCCTCATTACGGATGTCTCGGTATTCCCTAGTGGAATACCGAGAAAATTGGTAAAATACCGATTGTTTGAATTACGGTTTAGACACTCAGTAAATTAAATTTACTGAGTGTCTAGACTCATAAATTCAATCGGTAATGAAAACATTTCTGACACAGAAACATTTTCATTACCGATCAAGAATAATATTTTAAAAATATTTTATTTAATTAAAAATACATTTTTGAAAAATCTGTCAAGGCATGCCTTGACAGATTGAATTATTTACTAGGTGCCCCAATAGGTTTGGGACCCCTAGTAAATAATTCATATACTTACCGGGTGGTCTTGATCAACAGGTAATTCAATAGGCACGGCCTATTGAATTACTGAGTTGGTCGGATTACCGAGTGTTTTCAGTCGGTGTTACCCAACTGTAAACACTCTGTAATTTTTTGGTCGGTTATACCGACTACTTACCTTCGTAATTGCAAGTAATTGGCAATACAATCGGTAACTGGAGTTACCGATTGTGTTACCGATTACTTGCAATTACCGAGGCCCTCATAATGAGGGCCTTAATCATATTATAAAAAAGGATTACGAATATTATCACATCCTCTAAAGCTATCTTTAAATAAAACCATTTTAACATTGAAAGACATTTTAACAAAGGCAATTACTTTACACATAATTACAGTATTACTACAATTTAATAAAAATATTAGTTTGTCACAGGGTTTCACAACAACTTCGTCAAAGACTGGAGATAGTCATCTGTCACGTAAAGTAGTTAAATATTTACATTCAAAGAAAAAATGAAAACTATTATCACATAACAAAATACAATGTGGACAATCTCTATTGTCTGCAGGCAATCCCAACCTTGGACCAAAATAATACAGAGTTGGGAGAATACCAACTCTGATCCTTAAGTAATCAACTAACATTTTAGATGAAGAAGCAGCTGCTAAATAGGGCCCAGGAACTAACCATCTCTTGATACTGTGAAAATGAGAACGACTTGACTTTTTTCCATACTTTTTATTAAAAGTACCATGCCGGAGGTTTTAAACAGAGCTTTCAACTTTAAAGATGCAGTAATCGTATCACATCTATAGTCATCTACATCCAAGTTGAAAGTATTCACAAAATCCAACCAATCTAAAGCTAATTGATAGGGTTTATCATGATACAGGGATTTCTTCAATTCGTCAAAATAGAAATTAGCAATCTGACAGGTACTAGAATTGTTCAACTTAATCAAAAAATTAGAAAGCGATAAGAAGCCTTGCTACTAATGCCCCAAAGATTTAATTCGGAGTGAAGAACTGATACAGGTAAGCAAGAGGGTAACCCCAAACATCTGCGCAATGCCTTCCCCTCAAATACCTCCAATTTCTTCCATAAATATGACCCCCACAATTCAGCCCCGTAAAGGACTGTTGCTGCAGATTTCCCTTCATATGCTCTAAGAAGCGGAATGATAGACTCACCCCCAAACTTTTTGTTAAACGAAATCAGTCCCCAATCAAATTGTTCCCTTTATTGATTTGTTGCTGTAAATGGGAATTCCAAGTCAGTTGTCTGGAAAAAATAAAACCAAGATATCTAAACCCTTAAACGTTAGCTAACAAAGATTTTTCCAAAAACCATTTATGTTGTTTAATTTTACTGCCAAATTGCATTGTAACCCATTTTTAACGGATTAATAATCAGCCCATTGATCTTACAATAAGCCGAGAGAGCGTCAATCTTGCACTGCCGACTTTGATCCATGATTACTAGGTATTCAGCATAGATCAATACGCTCACAAGGTGGCCACCAACGACCGGAGGGGAGCTTTCTATCCGATCCAAGTATACCGGGAAATCGGCCAATAATAAATTGAATAACAAGGGTAGACGCACCCTTGTTTAACACCAAATGAACGTTGGATGGGATTGGTAAATTCCCCTTGAGCGCCGTATCTGACCATAACCCAGGTATCCTGATGCAAGTCGATAAGAATATTCAATAGCCCTGATGGTATCCCCCACAATCGCAATTTACTCCACAAGATCTCTCTAGGAACAAAATCAAAAGCTGATGAAAAATCGACAAAACAAACAAATAACTGATTGTCTTTTTTAATATATTTGCTAGCAATAAACAGGAGACTAAAGGCTAAATGACTTGTAGATGAATTACTTCGAAAGCCTCCATGTGTCATATGCAGCAAATCTCTATCAGACACCCAAGATTCAAGGGTTGCTAGTAGATATTTCCCAAAATTTTTGAGATCGTATCCTGTAAGGCTATGAGACAGTAAAACCCGGCCAGATTCCTACACCCACGCTTATATATGGGGAACATCAGTGCACCCTTCCATTCCTTTGGTACCAGTTGAGTTTCAATTATTTGATTAAAAAGTGCAGCTAAAACTTTAGCCCAGGCAAATTTATTGGTGAAAAGCGAGTGGGTGGTAGAGAATCAGGGCCAGCGGCACGTGATTTGGCAACACTTATAATGTAGGGGACAATTTCAGATGGAGTTGTTTTCTTCAGGGATGTGCAAATTTCTGGTCTTGCAAGAAATGGAATTGGAAGGCCTACAGAGGAACCACCAAAATGCTCCAGAATATACTTTTTCCAACCGGAAATCAAAATATTCGAGTTAGGAACCTGTCTCGAGCTACCCAATGACCCAGTATTTAATAGGCGTAAAAAGGATCTCACGTTTACAGTAGCAATAATAGTGGACATTTCCAATTTTCAGTATAGGCAAACCGTTTTTTCAATGCTAGGGCTTTTTTATAAACAGTCCTTGCAGATTTTAAATCTTGATAACTAACAGTGCTACCCTTAAGAATTTTGGTTTTTAGGTGCCGCAGCTCTCTTTTCCAGTGGGCACATTCTGCATCAAACCAAACAAAGGTAGGCACTTCTAAAGACGGTCGATAACTTTGCATAAAATTATGAGCGCACAATGTTACCCAATCAGTATACAATTGATGGTACATTATCCCCGAACAATTAAATAAGGCTACCCAGCCAGGCAAACAAACCTCCAGATTCCCAAATGTACAGGCTGATTGATTAACTCCAGTCCTATTGACTATAGTCACCTGTTCAGATAAAGGTCGAACAGATGGAGTCGATACTACTATATCGAGGTCCAGATGAAATGAAGCATGATCACTGGCAACTTCACCAATTACCTTAAATGATCTCAATGTTTTCCATAGATCCCTGCTAATAAAACAGTAATCAATCAAATTGCAGTGAGTGCCTCTGGCGAATGTGCTTGCTGCTGGAGAATCATCAATATGTCTACCATTTACTGGGTACAAAAGGTTGACATCCATCATATCAAGGACAGCCCTCCCTCTCTTATTTACATGTTTCACAGAATAATGGTCATCCAAAGCCAAGGGTGGTAAACAATCATTAAAATAAGAATCTAACAAAGACATGTTGGGATCTAATAACCAGAGGTTAAAGTCCCCCATAATAGCAACATGAACTGCATCTGATGAACTCAAAATAATCTAAATGGATTCAATCAGTTTTTCCAAAAAATGTGGACCTTTATTCAGTTTGGTGGAATTAAGATAAATATTAATCAAAAGCCAAGAAAGAGATTGTCCTACTTCCTTTTTATCCAAAAAAAAGAGCCCCCAGTACTTCTTCTGAGATGAAATAAGTGAGTTGGAGTTCTTATTATAGACTAACTGCACTGCAACTAAAATTGCTAGACCCCCAGAGGTATGACCTTTGGGGATATTCTAGCAGACTGACATAATATTAAAAAATTAGGGATAACAATGTCTGACTCAGCCCAAGTTTCCTGCAAAAATAAAACGGAGGAACATTTTAATAAATTAGATAAATCTTTTTCCGAAAAGCCAGAACAATTCCAACTGCATACTCTCAAGACAGCTGGAGCGGACACATTCGTGTTACAAGACAGATTTTGTTCAGTTTTCTCATTAACAAATGCAGGTAGTACAGTACATTCACGAGTTAGTTAATGTTGATCAAAAAAACAAACACCAGAACCTGTTGTACCATTTGAATTTAAGGCATTAGATAGCAGGCGCTGACCATAATCTTCTTTTTGGTTAATGACAGCTGGCCTATAATCACAATTAGCCTTGTGCCAAAGCACAATATCAAATGGTACATATTTGTTCGTAGAAGCATACAATTTAACTCTAGAGAATTTGTCATTATGCAGCTTTTGAATTGTTTTCACATTTTCTTGGTTTGCATCGAGGTTAATACCATAATATTCAAACAGGTTCCTGCTTGCTAAAATAGAATTACAGATTTCAAAAGATTGAAAAGTAAACAACGTGGATTTGTTATAATAGCTATGCTTGTCGTCAAAAATAAAAACTGCCTGCAAAGCTGAATTCCGTAATAAAGCTAATTTCGGGTCCTTAGACAAAAGGTAAAACAGTGTTGACCTATTTAAATGTAATTTTGTACCAGATAAACTGGATGTATTGATGACATTATAATCTCAGGTTTTCCAAGTATATCAAATCTGGGTAAGCCAACCTTGTTTACCTTTCTGCTGTTACCAGTATTACTAGAATGATTAAAAACAAAAGGTTGTGGTGGGCGACAGGGAACAAAAGAATTGGCATTCCAATTCAAATGGTTTACTACTTTGATTGGACCACCATTTTGATCAGTAACCCTTAATATTGCATCATTCTTACTCACTTGACAGTTTCCGCACCAATCTGAGAATGCGCCTGAGCTGATGTATTTAGAAAGCAACATCTCTTTTTCAGAGCTATCATCTTGCAAAGGAGATCAAATAGCAGAAGAAGCAACGGAATTAGGTTGGAGTCCTGCCTGAGTGATGTTACTCGGCCCTGGTAGCACCCTAGAACGATTACATAAGGACGGACCTTCACGCAACCGAGCTTTATTAAGTAACCCTGTGGCGTGACAATGCTCGGTAATGAGTTTAGTATGAGTCATTACAGGTGCGGCTTTTTTAACTATTTTCTGCACATCCTTTGCATAACTCAAGTGACCCACTGGGAAACCACTCTCAGACTGTAATAGCTCATCTTCTCTATTTCTGGGAATTGCCCTCGAGGGGCAATCAACTACAGAACCAAGTGCTCCCTGACCCAATGGTGTACAGGGGTTACAAGAGCATGTTCCTGTTACTACAGGTAAAGGTGTACAAGAGGCGGCTGTATTATCGTAGTTGGATTCAAGCTCCGAAATTATAGGTAAAATGGAATCTTCAGAGACACTATTAATTGTCTTAATTTCCAATGATCTACAAATGGGTTTAGTTTTCTCCAAACTTTTCCCTAATAATAATTTCTGGGTGTTTTTTAAAGAGTGTAGACCATATTCTCTTAAATCTTTATGTGCAGATTTCAAATCTTTCAAAGCAGAATCCAGCTGTGCAGTCTTAGTTTCAAGGGCACTCAAAGATTGGAGCACGAAGGCATTTTGCTTGTTAGAGCTCACTTGTGCTGTTAGAACAGCATCCACCATTTTTTCTTGAGATGTCAATTGGCCCGAAAGTAAAGAAGATAAGATATTCTTAAGCTGCTTTTCAGAAATGAGTAAATGAGACAAATGTGGAGATGTCTCATAGTCAGACACAGATTGATTAGCCACATTTGTCGGACAAAGTGTATTAGAAAAAAAGATATCACTCATGTGCAATGAGTCGGAAGCCACAACAGAATTACACATTTGATAGCTAAGTACACTGTGAGATATTATGTTGCTACCAACAGAAGCGTTAGAAGGAAACATGGGAACAGGACAGGCAGAAAGAATAACATCATTAATAATAACAGAGTCAATATGAGTGGTATTTTTGGTACTATTCATAACCAAAGTAAAATCAGCTTTATCTTGAACATTTAAACCTCCAGCTTCCTGCATGGAGTGATGGCCGCTAATGCTGGTTTAATGATCAGTCACACCAAGGTCAATGGAAGATGACAAACTGTTTGACGTGGAGCGGGTTAGCAAATATTTGCTCATAGGACCTTGATTCGTAGCTGGACATAAAAGTTTACTTTTAATACTATAATGTTTATTTTTAGCCTTTGTGCTCACAGAGTCTTGTGCTCTCGGGTACATCTTTCAATCACAAATAGCTTGAGTCGTCATGACAGGAACAAATAGCCACTAAGAGGACTTGAACAGTAACTTCTATAGAAAATGTAAATCAAAATGGGCACAGCACAGCCACGTCCGCTCCACGGATGACCACAGACGACCTTACACTTTATACTGTGCACTTTCTGCGTTGTGCACGCAACGCGCTGTCACGCTCTGAAGGTTGTTTAAATCTGGATATAACAGCCCACAAACTCTGGAGTGAATTAGCCCAGGCAGTGAGTAAATGAGGCACTCTGGGAAGAGTAGTCAGCCGAGCCCAGGAGGGGCTCTAGCAGTAACAAACAGTTTCTTGCACTGTGCTGCAATCAGAAATTACCATCTGATGGAGGCGAACCAGGCAGGTCAGAAGATTTGCAGCACTCAGAAGCAGTTAATCAGCAAGAACAGACAGGTGAAGACTACAGACGACCTTGCAGTTTACACTGTGTACTTTCCGCGCTGTACACGCAACATATTACAGACAGCAGGAGCAAATGTAGCACTCCCCCACGTACGTCCATGGTCAGTTGATTTGAAAAGAAGCTATTGTTCTCTGCCCAGGAGATGGCAAAATTTGACCTTGTAGCTTTGTGTCTGGCTAGGGTGGCGCATGCTCTGAAGGAAATGTAATAATCATGGTAAATACGGGCAGGAATGTGCATAGAAGTATGTCTGAATACGTTAAGTGGCATACTATCGATTTTTCCGTGTTTTTGTGAAAATTTCTCCGGGCTACATGATATTGGCCCGAGCTATGTGATTTCAGGACCTCGTAGCCCAGTGGGCTACGTGAAAAATGTCCTTAATGCCGACCACTGGGCTGGCAGATGCAGGCATCAATGTTGTATGAAGCCCAGATTGAAGTGTTGATAAGAACTATACATTGCCACCTCTGGAAGCTATCACGATTTGTGCAGGTCTTGGACCTGAAAGATCGCTTAGTCTTAGTACAGGGAATAGTACTATCTAAAATTTCCTATGCACTAACTATGATGGCAGGGGCTCCAAAATAATTGTTAGAGTACAGGCCTTTGAAAATCGTGCACTGAGGTTAGTCCTATCTCTGCAGAAATATGATCACCTCTCTGCTGGGAGAAAGGAGCTGAGGTGGCTCTCTGTGTGTGACATGCTCCTGCCCAAGCTGGTTGGCTGGGACTGGAAAGCATGAATATCAGTCTTCAAGAGCCTTGCGGCCTTTGAACGGCCGCAATTTTGAGAGTAGGAAGATCCAAAAGATGTTAGCAGGTGGTCGCACTCTCAACTATTTGGCTTGTAAAGCATGGGCAGCTCTGCCAGAATCTCTGCATGTTCTTCAAACATGGGCTTCTTTTAAGTTTTGTGTGAACAAGTTCCTCTTAGATTCTAAATATTAAGAGGGTTTTAGTGAGGAACCGTGATTAGATGTTAGACTGTTCTCATATGCTGTTGTTGAATATGTATTTGCCTTTATTAACCGTAGTGTCATTTTATATTTATATTTTGTTAGACACATGAAACTTTGTGTCTGATGTGTATTAATAAATATTGTATTCATTCATTCATGCATTCAACTGCATGTTGCACTAACAGGCCCAAGCTATCCTGCAGCTTGTGGGCCCATTGTGCTACAAACCCACAATACCAGTGTGCAATACCCCTCCTCCGCACTGCTCAGGATGGCATGTATAAGAACAGGGGAGGCCTGGCGGACCTGGACCCTGGTCCACTAGGTGGAGAGTCAGGCTAATTGTGTTTCAAATGGACCAATAATATTATTTTACCCCCGTGAATACGTTTTATCGCTGTTTTTTGTAACAATCACCTGCTGTAAAGGTCTCTGAGACAAGGTTTGTTTTTTACATTTATTTTTATTGAAATAATTTGTATAACAGGTACAAAATAAAGAAGAGATCAGGTAGGCATAACAAATACAAATAATGCCAATGAGGAAAATCCATTGAGAATTCAAATTAAAATTAAAATCTTAATCTTGTTTATTCATATATATTCAGTAATATACATTAAACATTGTACATAAGTAATATAACTGACAATTTAAAAATAGATAATCACTTACAGCTGGTTTACAATAGTACAGTGCATCATAAATACAAAAAGTCTGTGCAATAATTCCTATATCAGTGCAAATCCTATTTTTCTGGGTACAAATTAAAATCAATTTCATGATACAAATATAAAAATATAAAACTATGTAACTATTGAATAATGATTTCATAGTACAATTTTTAAGATTATTTTAGATCACGTTCTATACAGTACATGCCAGTTTGCATTTGGTAATTTTTACAATATCTTTCTCTAGTAATCATCTTATCAGTACAATGAATTAGGAAAGCTAATACTCAGTTCATCATTTGTGTCAATCTTCAAATACTGTCAATTTATCTCTGGCTTTAATCCTGGTATATTAGATGTACAGAAGTAATATACAACATGTTTATACCCTTCTTACAAAGTTCACCATCATCATAAACCAGAAAGTACTAGCTGCTCGTTATAAGAAAACAGTTAAAATAGTTAAAATTCGATTAAAATTCCTGTGCTATGAAAGTATGTACATTAGATTCTAGAGTATAAGTATAAATAATTAATAAAAAATTATAAGAGTATATATATCAATGATTCTATAATTGTAGCCTAGATACCGTGGTTACTGTCCCTATGTTACGCCTTTATAAAAAACACTCTTTTCAAATAGTTTGAAATGGCAAATATAATAACTTCTGTCTTTAATAGTCTTAAGTAAAATAGTGCTACTTTTGCTTGTTTAAAACCCAAATCCTTCAGAATTGGGATAAGCCAATTTTTCCTCAGGGTTTGGTACAATTTACATATGAATATCACATGGGACAAGTCTTCAATCCTAGTACCACATTTACACTTCCTCCAACCTGGGCCTAGCTCCAAATCAAAAGACTTAAATAAAGTATTACATTTAAAACCAACCAAAATAAACCATTCTAGGCAGGACAATGGAATCATATGTACAATTTTCGTTTCCCAGGTTACTAAAGCAAGAAAGTCTCGGGCTGTACTTTTTTGGGGGACTTTCTCGTATATAGTACTCCACTCCTTTTCCTTAATACGTTCTTTAACCTTATCCTTCGGGTAATTTTTATAGTTTCCAGCCATTAGCTCCATTTTGGGCATGATTAGGTTGTTTAGTAATTTAACTATAGTTTTTACCCATTTGGTTCTCTTTCCGATATCAGAGGCTATTATACTAAAATTATTTTACAAAGTTTCCTTCATTTTTCAATACAATTCTCAAAAAGTACAATAATGGACAGTATTTTACTGTTGATACCTTTGGACTTGCTGCGTTTCCATATAAATGATTTAATTCGCAACAGTTTTGGGGAATGCTAGCAGTGTTCTAAAAAGTTCCGTTCTGCTATCTCTAAAGAGGCACATGACTCAATACCCCAGAAATCAGCTGCATATTTCACAACTCCCCCACATTTAGCATTATAGACATCTAAACAGGGTTTTATTGCGCTCTTGCCTCCCATCTTTAGTTTTAACAGAATTCCCGCATTTTGTAGCACTTTACTCTCTGTTGCAGCAATTTGGGACTTCCAAGTGCCATCGGATGAAAACAAACAACCTAGATAATTAAAAATTTGAACCTCTTCCAGTGTTTCTTCGCCAATTTTGAAAGTGAACTTCTTTCCTGCTTTTAGCTTTTTGCCCTTAAAAACTACTATTTTACTTTTAGCCACATTCACTTCCAATCCCAAAGAAGTAGCATGTCTTTGGTACACATCCAACAATGTTTTTAAAGATGCTGGCGTTTTACCCAGTAGGACCGCGTCGTCCGCATGTAGAATGGCCGGCACCATTGTGCCGACCATCCTTGGAACGTCTGCCCCTGCTGAAGTCAATTCTGCGAAGATCCCATTAATAAAGAAATTAAACAGGTGGGGGGCTGCGGGGCAGCCCTGTTTTACTCCCCTGTCTACTGTAAATAAGTCAGTCCGGGCATTCCCTTGCATCATAGATACAGCTCCTTTTGTACCCAGATGGAACATCTTCAAAGCAGCAATTAACCCTCCTGGGGCTCCAGCCAGTTCCATCATGGACAGAGGACCGCTCTATCCACCAGATCGAAAGCAGTCCTCAGGTCCATAAATGCTGCATAGAGGGTTCCCCCTACAACCAGGCCCGCCTTCAATCTCGGCCTAATACTCATACACTAACAAGGAAAAATCACCATAACTCTCAGGGCGGTCCCAATCCTCCATCCTTCTCACTGAAATGTTGTTTCCCAATTAGAACTGGCGGACATTATAAAGGGTATGAAACCCACTCCCTGTACCTCAGATATTTGTCCTGCCTTTATTATCCAAGAATGTATTGATATCTTTCTTCCCACTCTCAATGAACTTGTGAATTCTTCCTTCGCATCCGGTGATATCCCCAACAGCTTAAAAACCTCCTGGATTACTCCCCTTTTAAAAAAGGCTACGCTTGACCCAGATGATCCACTTTCTTTCTGACCCATTACTAACGTCCCCTTCATCCTGAAAATTTTGGATCGGGTAGCATACATCCAGTTGCTGCATTATGTTGAAATTTTCAACATATTGGGGGACAGACAGTCTAGCTTTAGGCCTAATTTCAGTACCGAAACTGTGCTCCTCGATATCCAATCTCAAATCTTTAACATCATGGATAAGGGTAAATGTGCCTTATTGATGCTTTTAGATCTAAGCACAGCTTCTGACACTTTGGACCACAAGGTCCTTCTTGAGAACCTACATTTAATAGTGGGAGCATCAGACAATACCCTAAGGTGGTTCGACTCCTTTTAGTTTGGCCATACCGCCATTCTTGCCACTGCCTCTGCTCGCTCCCATGAGGCACCAGTTAACACGGGAGTCCCCCAGGGGGCTTGCCTTTCCCCCATCCTGTTTAATCTATATGCCAAGCCCCTGCATGATATGCTGCTTGACCACCAAGCCACATTCCAAAACTATGCTGATGACTCTCAGCTTGTGTTTGAGTTGTCTGGCAACTACATGCAGGATGTTGGCCAGATTAATAGCATTTTTGATGCCATACAGACTTGGATGGACGATCACTGGCTCTGCCTCAATGCCGGGAAAACCGAGCTTATCATCATGGGGTCCAAGATTAATAAGGCCAAACTTACATCTGAATATGCCTCCTTCTTAATTGGAGGAAGTAACATCAATGTCTCTGACAAAGCCAAGTCCCTGGGGGTTTTCTTTGAATCTGAATTTAACTTGTCTTCACATATCGTCTATATGGTCAAGACTTGTTCTTACTACCTGTGTTTGTTACGTCAAATCCGGCCATTCCTCTCGCAGGAGAACTGTATCATGATTGCGAGATCTATCATAGGGGCCAAGTTAGATTATAATAACGCCCTCTTTTCTGGCACTCCTGACTATCTTGTCAACCAGCTTCAGGCAGTACAAAACTCAGCTGTCAAGATCATCTTCGGTTTGAGAAAGTTTGACCACATCTCCCCTGCTAATCAAGCCATTAACTGGCTGCCAGTTGCATTCAGAATCAAACTCAAACTCTACACCATTGCTCACAAGAGCGTGTATGGTAATTCTCTGAAGTATATAAAGACTCTTATACCCCGTCTGTCCCAACCAGATCCTTGCGCTCAAGTAACAAGCTGCTCCTTCAGGTGCCTAGGACCCTACGTGCGAGAGCTGGTGGCAGAGCTTTCCCTGTTGGATGTGCTAAGCTCTGGAATTTTCTCCCGCTCTCAAGCCGCTCGATCTCTTCTTTCACGTCATTCAAGCATCAAGTGAAATCTCTCTTATACGCCTGCTAGTTTATCTAGACTGACTCCTTCCCACTTTGTGCTGCTGCATCATCCTGTTCCCTCTGCTGTTCTGTATTTGTTTGTCTGTCCTGTTGTGCCTTTGTTTGCTGGGCTTTGGTGCCTTTCGGCTTTTAGCACAGCCTTGTTAAATAAATAATAATAATAATAATAATAATAATAATAACAACCAGGGATTTTTCAATAATGGAGTTCAAGGTAAAAATTGCATCAGTAGTTTCTCGTGTAGCTCAAAATCCAAACTAAAATTCAGACAGAAAGTTTCTCATCCATCCATGCACACAACATGTCTGCCAGGATGGTTGCCAATATCTTGCTTGAGACAGAAAGCAGACTAATAGGTCTATAATTGCTTGGTAGGTTAGGGTCCCCCTTTTTATAAATAGACATGGTCAGGGAGAAAAGCCATTTTTCAGGGATTTGCCCATGCTCCATTATTAAATTAAAAAACCTTGTATGAAATGGAGTCCAAAATGTATCATGTGCCAGAAACAGTTCTGCTGGCAGAAAATCTATCCCAGGCGCTTTACCCCTGAACAACCTCTTCAACGCCTTTTCTATCTGCATTGGCGTAATCTGGAGATCGATCTTGCCCAATGCCATATTAACTTTTCTATACGTTCCTCCGTCTTCTTCAGTTAGCGTGAATAGAGATTGGAAGTGTTGTACCCACTCTTTAGCGAATATGTTTGGTTCTTTTATAATAGCATGACCATGGCCTCTTAGTCTTATATTTACGAGAGACCAAAAATGTTTTGAGTCCCTTTCCGCTGCCTTTAAACATAGATCTTCCCAAAAATGCACCTCATATTCCATTCTTGCCTGTGCTTGGGTTTTCCTATACATACACCTTAACTTGGTGATTGCTGGATCTTTTTCTCTGACCGCCGCCCTTAGTGCAATCATTGCTGTTTTACAGTTGTTATCGAACCAGGGCTGGCTATTTGACACTGAAGCCTTGGCTTGTTGTTTTTTCACTTTTTTTGAGACTATAGTCTCCAATTCTACCAAAAACCTCTTGCAGGTTTCTTAATCATAATTGTCAACGGCCCCTTCCTTCTTACTATCAAGCTAACCCTTATCCACCAACAACGGCTTCCATCTTCTGCCCCATATCATCTTGCCACTTCAGTTTCCTCCTATTATTAGCTACAAGCATTTCAGCAATAGGGAAATATATGGGCTTTATCATGACAGGGCCTGGAATTCTTTTTAGAGCCAATTTCACAGCACGGTTGTCACTTCCATAGTGGTCTAGAATTTTTAAATCAAGCACATCATTCCAAATGTGAGATTCAACCAAAACTAAATATAAAATACCTCCCATATCTACTCCTGCTGTAACTAGCTGGAGAGTCGGAGGCCGTACGGCCATTGACTGCAGTTAGGTTATTTTCCCACATCATTCTTGACAGTTCCATACCTGCGTAATCAGATTTTTTGCGAAACCCACCACTGGAGGTATCCCAAAAGCCTCTGTGTGTGCATTATCTCCAGCATTGACCTTACTTATTGATAATTTAGCCTTTAGGTCACCAACCACAATAATTGCAAAAGGGGTCTCTTCCATACCAATTTCCTTTGGGGACCATTCCTTAAACCAATCGCTCATTCTTTTATAATTCCCCTACTCTGCTTTAAGCCAGGGGCGTACATACCAATTTATCAATAATACAGAGCAGTTTTCTAAGATTCCTTTATCAAATAAAATATAATTTGGTTGGGTATGGGACAGTTAACCAAATGGACTTCACCTTCAAAGGAACATTTAAACCAAAGATATCAGCCCTCCACAATAGATGTCAAATTGCTATTTGTCCCCACCCGCCTTTCCCTATCTATTTGTTGATGTAAACTGCAAAGCTCCTCTTTGGTTTGCAGGTTCTTCGGCATCACTTAACTCTTTAGCTGTGCCACTAGAACATGTTTTATTCATTTCCCGTTGTGGAGTAAAAGGGGTCAGGTTAGTACCTCCCTGCCTCGGGGTCACATTATTTTCTGAGAGTTTGATCACCCTTCTCTTCCTTCCTTGCTACTCATCAGCCACTCACTCCTCGGAACCAAGTTGTTTAACCTTGTCTCTAAGACACGCACACATTCCGCAATGACACCATCTATTACTTTTTGAGATTCTTTTGTGTTTCCCTTAATTAATGAAAGTGTGTCCCTTCTCCTTGTTTCCTGACTTTCTTTATTAAAACCTTGATTTACCGAGAAGGAGCTCACCACTTTTTCGTATGATAGTCAATCGTTACCCTCAGGTTTGTCTACTGGCCACCAATTTTCCTGCCCCTGGTTCCAGATGCCCGGAGTCACCCATCTTGGTGGTATTTCTATATGACTAAGATTTGGAGCCACATTGCTGCTATCATTGTTTGTCATTGTTAAAGGGAGCATAGCCCTTTCTCAGCCAAAATAGTTACTTTGCGGGTGTTTCCATTCAAAAGGTATTGGGATTGGCTGCCATGGCTGGCCAATGTTACTCATCCTGGGTACACTTGGATTTTGCATGTCATTATAGTTAAGGGGTTGCGGGATGTTGCCACAGTTTCTGGGCCTTATGTTAGCATCCACCTTGTAAACATCAAAAAATCCAAGGCTCGTGAATGGCATATGATTTAATCGGGCTGCAGCAATGTGCCTCCAAGCTCTTTTACAGACTTGTTCGTGTTCAAAGAATAGAGTAAAGAATTCTCCTCTGTATCCTCTAGGGTTAGCACCAACTTGCTTTGATCTTACTACCTCTTTCACGTCATTTGGGCCTATAAATGTGAGCCCTAAATTATTACATAGAATCCTAATTCCCTTCATTTTTCTATGGTTATCTGTTTGCAGGTGCTGCAGGGATTTAGCAAATATTCCCCCAATTATTATTACCCTATTAGCTGTTCCACACTTATTTCGATACTGTCCCTTACATAGTGTAGTTTAAAAGCTTTCACCTGGGGCTTAGATGGAATGGGGAGCACTGGATTAATGTTCTGCCCAGGGGTTGGGACCTTGGGGGGCACTCTGTTCCACTCTGGGCCATTCTTTCTTTGGACTGGAATAGGTGGTTGCTTCTTCTTTGGCAGTTCTAAATTCTTAGGTGCTAGGACAGGTTCCATCTTATCTATTGGACTATTTTCTTGCATTGACGGTGGATCTATTTCTATAGGTTCAGAATTGGTTTCTTCTCTGCTTTCAACTACCCTACTGTCTTTTAGGCCTAACATTTTTACTTGCATTTCAAAATTAATATACGCAGAAATTATCAAGGACTTTGTCCATCGCCAGCATTTGGTCTATAATCATTGCCATTTTTTCCCCGTTCTGGGTAGACTCAGTCTGTAGCTGTTTTAGAAGTACTAAAATGTCCTCATTCCCCTGTGGTGATTGCTTTTGAATTGCCATTAACTTCCCTCTTTTAACTTGTTTTGCCTTCTGGACTATTTCTTTTGCTTGGAAGCGATCCAATAGTGAGCGTCTTGCTTTTTTCGGACCCTTTGTTCTTTCACTATCATCACAATTTAGAGGACTAGTTGATTTATTCTTCCCGGATTTCCGCTTCTTCCCAACTTCTCTTCCTTCAATACCTGACAAACCCTCGATTGGTATAATTACATTTTTAACAAGGGGGTTAGCTAGCTCTATGTGGGAAATTGCTAATTTGTCCGGGTTGTCTGCCATCAATTTGGCCAAATCTGGGGTTGCGTCTAGGTCTGTGAGCCCACTGTGATTAGAAGGTATAGCCGAGGAGGGTAGACATTCCATGGCAGTCTTCAAAGGGCTCTTATGGGGGTGTGTGGGGCTATCTAGTACTATCACTGAGGTAGTTTTGCCGCTGTCTGTGGTAGAGATGTTAGTAGGGTCTATTGTGTTAATAGGGTCTGTAGGGTTTGAACTTAGTAGGTCAAATGAATTAGGATCAAAATGGGTAACCTCAATAACACCCTGAATTGGCGGTTTGGGTCCATTTCTTGCTGCTAGAGCTGTTGCCTTCACTGCCTCAAGGAATTTTAAATCCATGTTTTCCAATTAGGTCGCATTATCTACCATTTGAGTTTGTACATTTTGCAGCGTCTGCATCAAACCACATAGAACAGTGGTATTCAAACTGGGGGTCGCGGTCCACCAGAGGGTCCGCAGCCTCTCTCCAAGGGGGTCACACATGCCCTGGCAGTTATAATTATGGGGGTCGCAGTGTACGTTTTTGCATTGCAAAGTATAATGCAGGGGTCCGCGGCTGCTGTGCCAAACTCACACTCCGACACTATGCGCCACAGCCAGTCGTATCCGGAATGCTGTCCGGGCCCCATTTGTAGGCTGGGAAAAAACAGCAATCAGAACACAGCTCAGTTAATGTGAGGTGCATTATGATTGGCTGCCAGCAGGTGGAAAGGTGCGTAGAGCAGACAGCGCGCCATTCCATCTGCAACTAGTCAGGAGGTTGGTCGTGTATGCTGAGCATGGAGGCCAGAGCAGGTATGTACAAGGCCTCTACCGGGGGGGCAGTGGGGGCAGATTGATAGGTGGTGCTCATTCTGTGATATGTTTGGATGGTCACTAGTCTATGAATCCTGAGATCCCCTTCAGGGATCTCAAGATTCATAGACCAGTGACCACGCTGACGGGCCTTCAGTGTCGGACTGGGGCCTAAACTCCTATTTTACGCAAAAAAAGTGTCCCACATACGGAATTGATGGGCACATAGGGGTTTAAGCTGGCAGTGAAAAAATGAAAATAATTAAGACACGATACGGGTCTTCAAATTTAATGTGCGCCATATGTGTGACGCACTTACAAAAACTGAACCCGCACACAGTCACATGAACATTGCTCTCAGATGCACCTTGTAGGCTTAAGGTGAATCCCGGCATTGTTACCGGTGTTATAATACCAATAACAGTGCCGGGATTCACCTCCAGCCCTCCCCGTAGTTGGCCCTCCTCAGCATTCCTGTGTTGTGATCGCATTTTTGGCAAAGCAAGTGAGGCCTTCAGTGTTGGACTAGGACCCAAACTCCCAGTGTGCCCAGGCACCCAAAAACAAGTGACCCACATACAGTATGGGATTGATGAGTGGGGCGGGGGAGGGGGTGTTTGCGATTGAGGACAGTCAGAGACTGTTAGGCTGGCAACCAAAAACAAAAATTAATTAAGCAAAAGCTCTGGTGCACCGATGTATATGGGTCTTCTAATTTTCTGTACTCCACACGTGTGCCCAAAACGGGATTGATGAACGAGGGGGTGGGGATGTACGAAAGGTATTTATTGACGATTCGATGGAGCCTGTACCTGTTTTTGTGAGGGTTTTTTAATTCTTCAATTATGCGATTGTGTGCATCAGTGACGTTTTTAACCTAAAAAACAAAAATATTGGCGGTCTGTTAATCAAGGGGTGTTTTTGCCATGTATAATGTCAAACTTTAAAGCTGCAAAAATTGTTTTCTTACCGTGTTAGCACGGATTGGGGAGAGGGGGGCTGTGGAGTGGTTGGTTGGGGCGCTACCTGAAAAAGTGCCTACGGGCACCTGCGATGTAAATCCAGCCCTGATTACAGCACTTGAGCCTTGTAATATTATATATATAGGCACCAAAGAGCAACCATTCCATTTATCCAAATGACCAATGGTGATTAATATGCAGTCCAAAATGTGTCAAATCTGCTGCCCACCCTAAAGGGACGCTTGCAATATAAAGTCTGCGGGCGCATGATTAGGATAAGAGCATAGTGCCTGTATTTTGGCTGGTAGGGGTATTGAAATCTTGTTTTACTGGCAGATGCATTATATAGGTTTCAATAAGGGGCTGCCACTTAAATAAAAAGGGCACTAAAACCATATGGCTATGCTCACTACAAGTTGAAACAATGCTCACCTTTATTATTGCAAGGGGGGACACAACATCATTGGTTGAAAGTGCATGTTGGTTGTCATCAGCATGTCAGGATTTTTTTTCTTTAAGGGCTCACTACGCTTGCCTTCCCCAAACATATCCTTCATTGACACAGATGTCAATATTAAAACATTGTGCAGTGCATGCTTGATGTATCAAAGCAGGTCTTTTGTTCAAGGGGGATATTTTTTTTTAATGACTCGCTGCACTCACCTTCCCCAAACATATCCCTCCCTCACGCAGATGTCAAATATATTATACATGTTGGTTGTGAGCTGGTTCTTAAAACCATATGCAAGGTGTTCATTTTCATCCTGTGTGTGTGTGTGTGTGTGTGTCAATAAAAGCAATAAAACACTATTCGTAGTATAAGTGAAAATTTATTTTAACTTGAGTCATTACTAGCCTCAATCCAAATAGTGGGGGTCCCGAAAAATTTTAGGATGTCTAGGGGGTCCTTCACATGAAAAAGTTTGAAGATCACTGACATAGAACATTTTCTGCCATTACTTTTTTATCCTTACAAAAGGACTCAATACTTTCTTGTTTCCCTTCTGGGGATGACATTTTTTTCCTTAGAATTTTTTATATTTAATCAGTCAAGCAGTGCAGTATAGCTGCGAAATAATAATCAAGTCCTACCTTCAATATAAACGCAGTTACACAATAGTTTGGCCACCGCCCCACAGCCGCGCCCGGCCACAAAAAGCCCTTTGCAGGTCTTCGCAGGTGCTTCGCGCCTAAGTCCTGTTTAAAAATCCTTTCAGTGCAGATCAAAACACCGCCACCAATCATGCAAGGACTACGGAATCAGCCCAGTGCTGATGGGATTTGTAGTTCTTGTCTGTGTTATAAGCTGGCGTGGCTCAGTATTTCAGCAGCCTGCCGTGCGCGGCATTATTCACTTGGTGCACCAGCAGGGGTTGAGCAGTAAGCTTGTAGTTTCAATGGAGACGGCCACAAACGGCCCTTTGCGGGGCTTTGCGCCTAAATTCTGTTTAAAAATCCTTTCAGTGCAGGTCAAAACACCTCCACCAATCGTGCAAGGACTACGGAATCAGCCCAGTGTTGATGGGTGTTGTAGTTCAACAATAGAGCAATGCAAGATGTTTGGTGGGGGTTGGGAGACAAACATGCCTTCGGCCAGAGCCCTATCTAATGGTTTATAAACAGCGTCCCTCTTTGGACATTTCAAATGGTTCCCGGTCCTCCTCCAGTTAGCTGCTGCCAGGAAACGCCTGGGCAGTGAGGCACTCAGCCTGAGCATTGATAATTCAGTAAACACTATAAGATACCAACAAGAAGGAGATATAAGTTGCAACCACTATAATACTAACCATCTGTTCATAGTTCATTGACCAGTGTTCGTTAGATGGGTTATTTAAAAAATAAAAAATAAAAACCTTGATTAAATAAGGCTGGCCTTTTAAGTTGTCACCACATGGAATTCAAATACAAACAATGGTGCACATGCACGTACTATTGGGATTAAGTGATCATACATGTTGGTAGGAGTTGGTTTGTATAGTCAGAGGGTGAGAGCGGGTACGTATCCATGAGTTTATGCCCAAAATCTTAAACAGCTGATAGAATAGTGAGAGAAAGAAGGAGACAAAAAAAGGGAATTGGGGAGGGAATATGCATTCAGAATGGAAGGAGGGACATCAGTGAAAACCGAATTAGATCAAGTTCTTTTCTGGTTATCTAGGAATGGGCCCCAAGTGAGAGCAAAGTCAGGTTCTTCATCAATTACTCTAATTGACCCTTTCACACTTAGCCATTTCTGCTGGTTCAGATTTTAGCTCCCCTAACGTAGGTATTGAGGGTTTTTTCCAGTGGCGCAAAATCATGAGTGTCATTAATGTGACAACATTGGCTACCAATTTTTTTGAATGCAGGGGCAGTATAGGAGCGTCTTCAAAAGAATGAAGTAAGAGTAGTGGGCATTTGGATGTAATGGCATACCAATGCAGATAGAGATTAAGCGTTCTATTGAGGTCCAGAGGGAAGTACTGTTGGACCATGACCATACGATATGTATAATGTTAGCGTGTTCCAGATTGCACCGCCAACATGATGCAAGGGCATCGATTTTACGCTTTGCTAGCTTGTCTGGAGACCAGTGCCAGAAGATTAGGATTTTAAAGAATCAAATCTTCAGTCTGGAGCTTTGAAGCAGTTTTCCTTGTTCACTCATCAATTTGGCCCACTGTTGATCGCTGAATCGTTTAGATACAGCTCTTTGCCATTTGTCTCTAAGGTGATTTATCACATCTGGAGAAACTATGAGGTCTAGTAGGGAATTGTAAATAGTTGATGCTGGTTTTAGTTTGCTGAAATTAAGAGACAAGTTATTAACAATAGGGAAGTGGGTGATATTAGCCCACTCCCTTGGAGGAATGGATTTAATAGCATCCGCCAGCTTATTATATCTCCATCTCTGAGAGTTTGGAAAATCATATTTCTCTTGAAGGTCAGTAAAGGGAGTAATGCCTTTTGGGGTAAGGATCTGATCCACTTTAATTATTTCTTTGTAGTAGTAGTAAAAGATAATTTATTATAAATTAATATATAAACTACAATTCATACATCTATCAAGAATCCATAAGGTGACACAATATTACAAGATTTTAAAAAATTATTTTTTTTTACAATATTTACCATTTCTGAAAAGTTCATAAGAACAATCATTAAAACATCCTTATCACTGCAATTAATCATAAAATCTCTAAACCAATGGTTTTGATTATTAGGGTGTTTAGGACATTCGCCTAAAAGATGAGCCCAGCGTTCACATGGTATGATGAAAGGATATTCACAGTAACAATAAGAGGGACTTGAGTTAACAATATTTCCACAAATGTGCAAGCAGAATTTTAGATAAAAGCTGCTTATTGTCATAGAGGAGCATCCTGGGATATACGAAGCAACAGTACCGTAAAGTGCTATCTTCCCATACTGTATTAATGATTTGTAGGAACAAATATTTACTTCCTCGGTAGTTTGAGACTAAGGTGCACATACAGACTTCCAGCAATCTTTGGTAAAATACGCAAGTTCATAAAATTCACAGTTAAAAGACCATGATTTAAAAACAGCGTCTATCTTTGACAAAGTGCATTTGTGCTGTTCCAGGATTTGTCCCGAACTTCACTGAAGACATAAGAGCTGATATTTACAGAGTTTTTGAATGTAGATCATTTTGCAAAAAACTTAAGTATCTGAGCCTCATCCCGAATTCCACAGCCCATTATATTCATTTCAATCCTTAGTGCGGGTGCTGGGGTACCTTTGGGACAAGAAAACAATATACGCAACATATAATTTGCCATTTTTACCACATCTAACATACCGCCAAGGCCCCACACCTCCACTCCTTAAAGTATAAGCAGTTGAATTCGGGACTTAACTTTATAATAGGCAAAAAATGTTTAACTTCATAGCCTTTTTTTGCTTTGCATATCGCAAGTACTTTAGTTTTTACTTTAAGACGAACTGAATTAAAATGATATTTCCAATTTCTATTTTTATTAAATATAATGCCCAGATAACAAAAACTAAAAACATCTTCAATACAATCATTTCCAATGTATAGTCTAATCGGTCTATGCAATCTCCTTGAAAATGCCATAGATTTTGTTTTCTGAATATTGATTGGTAATTCATTTTGTTTGCAATAATTCTGAAGTGCACTAGGTTTATTTTGAAGGCCAATAGGGGAATGATCGAGCAAGACAACACCATCTGCATATGATAGTTCATTTATATTAATTCCACCCATAGAGGGTGAAATTACTCTCGGTACTTTTGCCAACATTGAAAACAACATATAATTAAAAAGCAGGGGTGCAAGGACACACCCCTTTTTAACACCCCTTTGGGTGGGTATTTTTCCTGAGAGCTCATTTTGGTTATTAATTCTTACTGTAGCTTCAACCAGGTTTCAGAATAAAAGAGTTTAATAAAATAAATTAACTCTTCAGGCATACCTAAATCTTGAAGTTTACGCCACAGTATATTTATGTTGACAGTGTTGAAAGCCACAGTGAAATCGATAAAACAACTATATAATATTGTACCTCTATTTAAATATTTTTGTATCAGGGCATTCAGGACAAAGCATTGACTCACAGTAATATGGTTTTAACGGAACCTCCTTGTGTAAGTGGCAATATCTCATTGTTGTCACACCATTCCACCACCAATTTTAAAATATGTTTCCAAAATAATTTACTGATGCGTCAGTCATGGCCAGTAACTAAATCTATATTTAGAGCAAACCTCAATATTCCCTTTTTTAAAGATTGGGACAGTAATTTGTCCAAGTCATGATTGTGGCATTCTGCCAGTTCTAAGCACTACATTAACCCCTTAAGTGCTGCATTGACATGTATTGTTAATGGAAAATGCCATTCAAATACTTTTACTGTGCTTGCTTTTTGGACGTGTATACACGTCATCCACACTAGAGGAGTTAAATAGGTGTGTTATTTTTGGAAGCCAAAAACTAGGTCTTGATTTCAGTAAATAAATCGGAGGCCCATCAGGGCCAGGTGCTCTTGAGTTTTTACTACTCGTAAGTAGACTCGCAATATCATTTTGTGTTACAAGTGGGGTGATACCAGAATTAAAACTATAAATATACATACATTCCATCTGTTTTGCAAAAGGATTATCAGCAAAATATTCAAATAGAAAGTCTTCCCACTTTTTTTTGGATTAACACAATTTAAAATTGGATTAAAAATGGAGTCAAGCTGACGAATTAGAGCCCAGAATCTACGCTGCTCCTTCATACCAAGAGCATCTGAGAGTTTTTCCCATTGCCGCTCATGAAATTTTTGTCGCTTTGCCCAGAAGAATTTACTTCGTTCTTTAAAGATTTAGCTTTTACTTTCTTTTGTTCAGAAATATTTATTATGGTTAATGCCAGTCTCAAAAGGCGATTACACCTTAACTTATAGAACTGACAATCTTGATCAAACCAGGTAGTGTTCGTCACTTGTTTAAGATGCTTTTTGATCCAAAGAGTACCTTGCAGAAAGCCACAAAACTTTTCAAATAAGTCCACCATATCAATATTATTGCTTACAGTAAAATAAATTAAGTTGAATGCCTTATCATAATTAATCAATATCTCATCTAATTCAATCTCACCCCAGTTTAACTGATGTTTTTTCCTGATTATAGGCTCATAACCTAAAGTATGAGCTTGGATCTTTTTCAAGGAGAGTTTCGCGACAATATTACAATGATCTCCGTACTTTAACAAATTTACATCAAACAATTTCACCAAGTGGCCTAATGCCACCGGAAGAATGACATAATCCAATATTGATTTTACTGTACTCCTCAAAAAGTTGGTCTGGCAGGAATATCACCCTGGAGTGTTCCATTAAGTGTCACAAGATCATGATCTAAAAGCAACCTGTGCAGGGTTTATGTAACTATGGTTACTCGCTTGGGTTAAAGACTTGAAACAAAGTGAGCAAAATTATATATAAGTTTATCTTAGGATAAGACATCCAAAAGATTAATATTCAGGTCACCGCCAATAAGAATATCAGCATACAAGCCAGCAGAAATGTCATTTTCCAAATCAGCCAGAAATATAAATTTTTCATGAGAGGTCATTCCGGGGTTAATGTATAGATTTAAAAGCTTAACATACCGCTTTCTGCTAAGCTCAAAGTCGTGACACTCACAGGTTACCTTTAGTATGCCATCCCTGCTCCCCCTGTTTACGGAGGCTGTCATAGGAGGCTGAAAATGAGGTTTGTCTGCACAACCAGATTAAGGTAAGAAGGGGGCCCCCTCCTACATCGGCTGATGGAGCAGCAACTGGGGTCTCCTGGAGGCAGCTGCAAATGGTAGTTGGACCTTTTTTAGTTAAAAGTGCTTTATCATTTTCACTTGAAGTCTTTGTATAATTCCTTCATACAATTGTAACTCTGTGACCTCTGCTTAAACTGATAGCCATGTGTCTATGACAATAATTATAATAATTATACAATTATTA
>JAWWEI010764755.1:0-13238 GCA_035583255.1 Pseudotriton ruber | reverse complement strand
GATAATTTGCTGGATGTATGCAGTGAGAGGTACAGCGCATGTAACGGAGGCACCAAAATGTCTGCAAATTTGATGTACTGGGAAGCTATCCGGGCCCGGGGTTTTGGATCTAGGTAAAGCATGCACAGCAGGATGAACCTCTTCTATTGAAATGGGCAATTTCAGTGACGCCATCTGGCATCAGTCAATTTGTGTATTGGCAGGGAAAGCAATAGGTGGGTGAAGTCCGAAGGCGATGGCGGAGGGGGAGCAGCATATAGGGAGTGCATGTAGTTCCGAAAACATTTGTTAATCAAGGAAGGGGCATGGTAAATCTGACCATCAGGGGCATGCATAGCCGCTATCGTGGTGTGTCGAGTCTCATCACCCAAGATCCAAGCAAGTAACTTGCCTAATTTGCCTCCCTCCATGTACTTTCGTTTTTGGTATGCCTGATAGTCAAACAGACTCAGGGAATCTAATGTCGAGTGATGTAGTAAAAGCAGGCCTGTAAGTTCGCTAGACATGATTCCGGGAGGGGGAATTGTGCTTGCAGATGTAATATGTCTCTTTCCTGCTTGTCGATGGTATCTAGTAGAGTTCTACGGACTCCAACTCGAGTGCTGATGAATGTGCCTCGCACCACAGGCTTCATTGCATCCCACAATGTAGCAAGGGAGTCTACGGAGCCCGAATTCAATACAAAATAATTAAGCAGTAAATCACAGACAGCTGTTTTAAAAACGACATCCTCTAACATACGTACATCTAGTCTCCAATTGTGAATCCGAGTGCTACGTCGACCGACCTGCCAGGATAAGAGGCATGGTGAGTTGTCTGAAAGACAGTGGTAGAGTATTTGGGAGTCCTCAAAATCAGGGATAGCTTCCGCATTGGTCAGAAAAAAATCCAATCTAGTACCCAATCCAGTAGACTTGGTCACATGTGTGTACTGGCGTGGTGAAGGGTGATGGGTTGCTACGGGGCTTGCAGCTGGGGGAGGCTGCACGAGGTGAGGGGCAGCCTGCAGAGGCATAGTTAAAGGGATTGTAGTGCATTCACTGTGCGATCGTTTTTACTTAAATCCGAATGAAGAGCATTTAAATTCATTCTGCGGTTGTTTTGCCATATATCTGATTGGAGTGCCTTTCTTTGTGCACTAGTTTAGCCTGTAATTCTGAGAGTAGTGCATTCACTGTGCGATCGTTTTTTATCTAAAATGAGATTGTAGAGCCTTCATTGTGAGATCGTTTTTGCCATAATTATGAATGTAGTGCCTTCACAGTGCACTCGTTTTTGCCATTAATGTGATTTCTAGCACTTCCTGCACTGGGCTGTGGGAGGGCCGTGATTGGCTGTTAGTTGAGGAGGAGGGGTGAGGAAGATCGGCTGGTCTTCCTCGCGTGTGCGTGCTCCGTGTGTTCAATTGCTACGGCGCTTGCAGCTGGGGGAGGCTGCACGAGGTGAGGGGCAGCCTGCAGAGGCATAGTTAAAGGGATTCTAGTGCATTCACTGTGCGTTTGGCGGTGGCTAGAAGCTGCAGGGTGAGACCGGAGCGCCCTAGAGAGCATTATACAACTTAATCTGCATTAGCAGTGATTAGCAGGCACGAGCACCCATCGAACATTTAGGACTTCCGGGTCGTGAGAGGGCCAAGAGTGATTGGTTAATCGCTGGGAGGTGGGGTTGGAGGGAGGAGTTGAAGGCCATCCGCGTGGACGAACAATCTGCATTTAAGAAACACACCTAGGGCGTCCAAGCCCGTGGCGTCCCAGAGAGAAGGACTCAGAGAAAAGGACAACGCCTGTTTGCTGGGCCTGTTCGCTTGGACGTTCGCTTTATTGGGGAGCCTGTCATCTGCCCGACGTGATTCAGGTTTGCGGGCGTTCTCTCATTGATACACCGATTGGTGTTCGATTTGAGTTCCCCGGTTGGGCTCCACAAATTGTGGTTGTCTATTTACTTCTTTACAATTGTGTACATGTCTGTATTGTAACACTACTCACCATGTGAGGCAAATGTTATTTCTCTAAAAGTTCTGCTTATATCCGCCATTAGCACTGTTGGTAGTATATTGTTCTCCACTTCCTATCACATTGCTCCCCTACTACAGTTCTCACCCCTGTGTCCAACAGGGTGTGTTGCTCGTGGTACTGCTGGTGTTCTCTCACCCCTGTGTCCAACAGGGTGTGTTGCTCGTGGTACTGCTGGTGTTCTCTCACCCCTGTGTCCAACAGGGTGTGTTGCTCGTGGTACTGCTGATGTTCTCTGCATAAGTATCCTGCTGCTATTAATCTGCCTCCATTGCTAACACACTGCTCCCCTTCTGATTCTATTCTCTAGTGCATAAAAAGTAAATTGATAATTATATAGCATTACTCCATGCATACCTATTCTCCCCATCGGTAGTCATCGTTCGTGTGCCCTATACAGTACACTGCTACTAACACTGGTCATTGTCCCCTACATAACTACTTACTGCTAGATGGTCTCCACTATTATATACTGCTCCCTATCTGGGTTATTACTATTGCCCATCGAGGCTTACTTTATTGACTCTCAGCAAAGTCTCACTCTGCTACCCATCTGGCCATACTTCTCCTCGTTGGAATTGTGAATCGCATAGTATCCTGTCCACTAGCTATATGTTCCCTGTTGTTGATGCATCGTTCTCCAATCTTATCTTTCATTTGTTGCCTAGTAAAGTACACTGTTCTAACTGTTAGTTGAACTTACTAGTACATCATCTTAGTCCTCAATTGTGAGGCCCAACAAAGTATACTTCTCCCCAACTACTACGGTGGTTAGATAAGTATACCACCATTTGTCAAGTTTAGCACTGCAGACGGTATACTGCCCCACATCTGGGTTACATTGCTGTTGCCCACCAGGTATACTGCTCCACATTTGGTATTGTGCACTGCGGAGTATACTGATCATTAACTGCTCCACTGTTGCATAAGTTCCCCTTATGACATCATTCCTTGCCCAAGAAAGTATACTGTTAAATGTTATTACAGTGCACTGTACACCGTCTGAGCTTTCATTCCTTGCCTCCCCCTTCCTCGCCCTCCTCCTCCTCACTACATTGTATACTGTCCCTATTGTTATTACACTGCCCAATATACCGTCTAAGTTTCTTACTTGTTCAACGTAGTATACTGTTCCAATTGTTACTTGACTAGTATACCTACTGAGTTCAATTCTGTTGTCCAAAAAAGTATACTTCTCCCATTTGCTATTGTGGTCAAAAAAACATACTGAGTTTCACTTCCTTACCGAACAATTACACTGTTCCAACTGTTATCTAACACTGCCTAGTAGACCACTAAGTCCCAGTTCTGTTGCCAACATAGTATACTGCTCCCAACTGATAAGCATACTGAGTTTTCACTGCTTCTGGCCAACATATTACTCAGTTCCTACGGCTATCTAACATTCTTAGTATACCATCTAAGTCTATAACTCTAATTCTAAAACAGCCCAACAAAGTATACTGCTCCCAATTCCTCTTGTGGTCTGTCAACCATTCTGACTTTCATTCAATTACTCAACAAAGTACATTGTTCCAACTGTTATACAGCACTGCCTAGTATACTATCTGAGCTATCTAATTCTGGGTTCCACTGTTGTTGTTATACTGTTCCCCATCTGGCCTTCATTCCGTTGCACAACGGGGCATACCGACCCAACCAAATTGTTTGTGCTCTGCATAGGGCTGCCGACTATTGTTATATTGCAAGATCGCTACAACAGTGTAGACCGTTGCCGAGTTGAATACCTTAAGGCTAATAAGTCCACTCATAACCTTAAATAATATTGTAACAGCTGAGTGCATTTACTGATGTCACCAGGATTACGGCAAATCATTGCACTTTAGATAGTATAATAACTGCTTACATTCATGAAATATCACTGTTGTTCATAATTGCCATTATCGACGCTCAAATGCTGGAAAAGGTTATAACAGGGACTAACACAACTCACTCTGGTTAAGGCTCGATATATCATATACAGCTATAATTAATACATTGGCCAGAGAATATTCAATTCCTACTGATTCCTACACTAAATCACAATCAGAGCCACGATGCCTCATATGACCAGAACTATACCTGAAAAATTAGTAATAAAACATGAAAGAACATCCAGGAGAAAGGAAATAAGGAGGAAGAGGAGAGAAATGACTATAAGCGCATTAAGTTCAGAAAGCACGTTGAGAAGCACAGAAATAATCAGAGATACCGCTACAGGTACTCCAGAGAAAAACGCAATGGTTGGAACTATCAACTTTCCATCACGAGGAACAACATTAACAGTCAGGCATGGACTATTGATAAGACGCTCCAGGGACATAGAGAGAACAAAAAGATATAGAAACAGAAATGTTGACAATCTAATTCACACAAACAAAGAAAACATCATACAGAAGAATATATTCCAGACCCCTACTGCTGAACACATAGAACAATTAAAATTAGACAGAATTAAACAAACGGCAATAGCACGAAGAAAAACAAGAGACCCTTGCACTGAAGAGGTGAACAACAGTAATTATACATCAACATTCACGCCATTTGATCATCGGATAAAAGGACTTAAAAGGAAACAACTGGATACATTAGGAACTGCGGACAAACGAAGACATATAATCTCATCGGCAGACTCACTACATCTACGGTTCATAGAAGCAATGGAGAGAAATGAACACGAACAAACAGCCATCAAAGACAACACTAAAGGAATACTAGAACACTGCGGAAGCGGTGGGATATATAACGAAGAATCCATTTCTAATGAATCACAAACCGGAAAAGAAAAAACCCAAGACTATCGGGCGGCAGAAAATAAACATCTTGGTAATCAAAATAATCACGAAGAATCACCATGGGTTGAAGGCTTAAACATTAATTATCACTTCCCCCCCCAGTACCGATCAGATGGAACCAAATCAACCACCCAAAATAGATGATACTACACAGAATATACACCAATTCAAAAATTCCAAAATTGTAATGAATAATAAAATGAAATGCATGCTACTAAACGCTGCTTCTCTCAGAGCACATGCAACCCAATTCTTTAACAACATCGAAGAATTAAAACCGGACATCGCGTTTATTACAGAGACTTGGTTGAACGACGATGACGAAGGATCAATTATAACTGAGGCTATACCAACCGATTACAAAATTGCAACTAAAAACAGACCCTCGCATGCAGGAGGAGTAGCAGTGATTTATAAAAAAGAATTAAAACTCGAAATATGCGACATCAATGAAGAAGCGGGGATGGAATCAATACTTGTGAGATGCTTATCGGATCCTCAAAATCCAAAGTCTTTTTTGCTTATTTACAGACCTCCGAGATATTCCCGAACAGAATTTGTGGACTCTATAAACAATCTCATCACCAGCATTCAAAATAGGCACCGGAATCTGATAGTGCTGGGCGATTTCAATTTCTGGCTAGAAGACAAAAAAGACAAAGATACCAGAGAATTAATTACCAGCATGAAAGCACTGGGTATGGAACAACACGTAAGAGGTAAGACACAGAGGCACAACCACACACTGGATGGAATTTTCTGCGATAAGAAAACTATTAGTAATATCAAAAACAACAAAACCTGGTGGTCAGATCACCACACAATAATGTTTGACATAGCAGGAAACTGCAGAAAACATACAAGTCACATAGGAAAGACTACAATAAAATACAGGAAGTGGAAAGACCTCACAGATAATCCACAACTCGATGATTGGCTTTCCAACAAACTAGATGATACAGTTCACACGAATTCTGATGTACTACTCGCATCGATTGGCTCAGCAGCAGAACAATTTGCACCTATCAAAAACAAAACTATCACCAGAAGGAAACAGGGCTGGTACACTAAAGAATTACATGAGATAAAAAAGGCCTTACGAAGACTAGAAAAGTCCTGGAGGCGATCGGACAGCGAAATACTGCTCAAAGAACTGAAGCAGAAACAAAGACAATATGCATATAAAATAAAAACCTCCAAAAAAGCATACTACACCGGAAGAATTCTCAAAGCCAATAGCAGCGCAAAAGAACTATTTAAGATTGTTAAAGAGATAACATCACCCCAACAACTAAACGGTTCAGAAACAACTGACCCGAACCTGCCCATCAACCTCAGCAAACACTGGGAAGATAAAGTAAACAACTTCCACATCACTATACAGAACAGAAAAGCCAAGACAAATAAAAACAATCAGATTCCAAATCAAACAGAACCCAAAATGACGACAGTCGGAATGAATGCAGAGCTAAAAAAATTCGAAATACTATCTGAAGAGGATTTTACTAAACTGGTTAAAGACAGTAAGAAATCCGGATCACCCCTTGACCCATGCCCAGGATATGTATTTAAAGAAATATTATTGAAATCACCATCCGCTATGAAAGCCGCCAGGGATATCATCAACCATTCCATCGAAATAGGCCAAGTACCATCAAACAGGAAACACTCAGTAGTGAAACCGGTCATAAAAAAGAAAAACGGAAAGAAAACGGACCTAAACAACTACAGACCAGTAACAAACAACGGTTACTTAGGAAAACTGGAGGATAGAGCAATTACAATTCAACTCTACAAATACATTGAATCACTAAACCTACTAAATAAATACCAACTGGGGTTCAGAAAAAGTAGGAACACGGAGGCAGCGACTACAAACATTTGGGATGACATAAAGATGAATCATGACAACAACGAAGCGACTGCGCTGATACTCCTGGACTTATCAGCAGCATTTGATACAGTCGATCATAATATATTGCAAAACAGATTACTAGAAGCAGGCATTCAAGGCACAGCACTCAGTTGGATCATGTCCTTCATAAAAGAGAGGACGTACCAAGTATGGACAGATCCACTTTACTCTGCAACAAAAAAACTACAATATGGAGTACCTCAGGGAGCGTCAATCTCACCGCTTCTCTTCAACATATACCTTTCACCATTGATCTCCAAGATTCAATCACATGGGGTAAAATGTTACAACTTCGCCGACGACACCCAAATAGTTTACAACATCAAAAACCCCAATCGGCATACGAATCCGGACATTGGCCTCTGCCTAGAAGAAGTAGCAGAATGGATGACAGAGAATCATCTAGTCATCAATCCTACTAAGACGGAAATAATGCTATGTGGAAACAGCAAGCTATTCCCAAATCCGTTCCCATGGCCGGAGTCTCTAGGAATTAGCCCTACCACTACAGAGGATTGTGTGAACTTGGGGATCCTGATGGATCATAAAATAAGACTTGATAAGCACTGCTCTAAAGTAGCTCGAGTATGCATGGCACTCATGAGAAGACTAAGGAAAATATTGCCGTTCCTGGCATTCCCACAGAGGATTTCGCTACTGCTCGCAACTATCATGAGCAGACTGGACTACGGCAACTCCATTCTATTAGGCACTACAACAAAGAACCTGAACAAATTACAAAGAGTCCAAAATATGGCTGCAAGGCTGGCGCTGAACCTTAAACCTAGAGATCACATTAACTTGGCTCTAAAAAATACCCATTGGCTCCCGATGGGCCGTCGGATTACATTTAAAACTATGTGCATCATACATAGAGAAATCTACGGGCTAGGACCAGATATTTGGGACGGAAAATTCGAAATAGACACACGACGAAGGAGTGCCAGACACAGAACCGGGACTCTGTTACGGGAATACCGCTACAAAAAGACATGGGGTGGAGGGAGATCCTTCGCAAACCTGGGTGCTAGAATCTGGAACTCACTCCCAGAAGTCCTCAGAGCAGAGAAGAACTTCATGATCTTCAGAAGAAAACTAAAAACTTGGCTTTTCCCAACGGAGACAGAATTCCAAACAACAACAAGGAAAGATAGAATTTCTTTGATCCCAACTACAGCACAAAGAATCGTTAGAGCAGACTTGAATTCTGGGCACTGAGAGCCCGAATAACTGCGCTGATAAAAGATCAAGAAGACTCATAAGCATAAGTCATATAAACACACACATAGGGCCTAATTAGGATAGTACCGGTAAAAAGGGCGGTAAAACCGTGTGCCGTTAATACCGGCACCGTGTATTCCCGAAAAGGGTACACCGTCCGATTAGGAGAAAAAAACCACGTACACGGAATAAACGCCGGTAACACCGACGGGAACACCGTCAAAAAGCCCATACCGTCGAAATCCACCACACCGTCAGAAGACGCCCAAAAACGACGGAAACACCGGCGGAAGTGCGCCAAAAAGGCCGGTAACACCGGCGGAAATGACCCAAACAAATGCCGGTAATACCGGCGGAAATGGACGCCGTTAAACAGGAAACACAGCAGAGGCCATCTTGCACCACCAAAACACAGCAAACAGACACATCAGCTCCCAGCTGGGACTATCCACTGCCATCCACACATACGAACAGCAAGCACACAAGATGCCAAGAGCCAAAACCACCGACACCACCGAAAGGAGGAAGAAAAAGTTCAATGAAACTGAACTTGACATCCTCATGGAGGAGTTACATGCCCATAAGGAGCGGCTGTTTGGCCCACAAAACAAAAGGGCACCTGCAAGAGTGAGGGCCAAAATCTGGGAAGATATACTGGAGAAGGTGAACCCTGTGGCCAGTGAAATGCGGGACGTCATCGATCTCAAGAAGAGGTGGCAGGATCTACGCCTCAAACTCAAGAGGGATGCCACAACGGCCCGACGTGAGATGCGAGCCACAGGAGGTGGCTCACCTGTGAAATCACCCAACCTACGGCCATATGAAAAAAAGGCACTAGAAATCATAGAGCCAGAGTGCATTGAGGGGATTGGAGACGCTGACTACGGGGCCGAGAGCAGCGATTCAGACGACGGTGAGTGGCAGTGCCCTTATAAACATAGACCCTTACGAGTAGAAGCAGGAGCGGCAGATGTGAATGTAGCATGTCATATCCCATATGCTCGGTCAATGTACCAAATGAGATAGCCCCATCCATACCAGTTAGCAATGCACTGATGGGGACCCCCAACAAATCCCCAGTGTGTGCAATGTGTCCTGCACACCATGGCTGTGATGATAATACACACTGTGGCAGTAATAGCTGCGTGTCTGCTATCCCCACAGCTGTGTGGCAGTACATGCATAGCCAACAAGGGCAATGCCTGCGTGAGATGGCACAGAACAATGTACCGTAGCATGCACTGTGTATAACCAGACCCACAAGCACTCAGCAATAGTAGTTTGACATTGCCACACCAAACAGCACGTCCTGCACATATGGAGTGCTGAATGAGATGGCAAGCACAGAATTGACAGGGGCCACCATTGCACATGGCTACAATAGGGCGACTATGCAGAGCCCAATTGCGATGGCATGGTGCACACCAAACAGTGCATGTAACATGCCGACACACACTGGCCTGACATAAGATGTCATCCCCGTCATCGGCTGTGTAGGGAGACATGTGTAGGAGAATGGGTGGAGGGTGGGGGTCAGTGTCACTGAGCGCTCTGACGGCTGTAGCTACACTGCCCCATCACAGCATGTGTACATGTTCATTGGCCCCTTGTCACATTGACCTTACGCCAGGCTGATACATCCATTGGTAGACCACATGGCTGGATGCACATATGTATTTTGAGGAGTACTGCCCATTGCATTGCCCAGCTCAGACATATATGATTTGTGCCTCTCCACAGGTGGCCACAGCAGCAGCCGCAGGGGAAGGAGACCACCGAGACGTCGCAGCCCAATAGCCACAGAGCAAGGTGGACAGCAACAGGAGGGCCTCTCTACTGCCATGAAACGGAAGCGGATTCCAAACCCTTCACCACCACCATTTGTTGCCCAGACACCTCCCCGTCAGGCAACAAAGGGCCCAGGCACGAGGAGCAGGCATGGGCAACTGAAGGCACCGTCCACAAATAGCCCCGTATGCAGGAAGGCCTTGCCAACCATTCCCAAGACCCCATCGTTTCCTCAACGCCATAGGGCACCAAGAGTGGTGGTAGATGAGGACTCCCCCATTGACAGCGCTGAGTATGCCGTCGACTCAAATGGGGAGGGACGGGATGTTGACGTGGGGGCATCCAGTGACCATAGCGGGCGACAACAGGGTGCTCAGGGCTCCAGTGACCAGAACTCTGGCCATGACAGCGATGGCACAGATAATGGGCGAGGGGACACGGGTGGCCATACCCAGTCGCCTGTCGCCAAACCCTCATCACCAGTCACGGACACCGTCCGTGCATTGGTGGAAGAGATGCGCAGGTCAGCGATTCCCCTGCAAACTCCCTCCCAACATGAGAAAGACCTGCTTGTAGCCATGCAGTCCCAGGCAAAGGCACAGGAGGCAATAGTGGCGCTCCTGGGAGAACAGGCTGAATGGCAGCGCAGGGACGCTGAGCGTAGGCGCAGGGATGCGAAGAAGGCGAGGGAACTTGCACGGGAGATTGCCGTTGAGGTGATTGGTGGCATACGGGCAATCAGGCGTGAGATGGCACAGGCTGCAGGGGCCCCACAAATGGCACCCACCACTAGCACTGGTGTCAATACCTCCCCATCACTGGCTGACCACAGTCCCTCTGCAGACACCTTGCCAGGCACTCCAGCAGGGTCACCACCCCGCAGACGAGGCCGCTCTGCACGTAGGGCAAGATAGGCCTCGGGTGCCTCCCAACAGTGAGATCGCTGCTACTGTGCAGCATAGTTATGACTCTGTTGTGCTACAGTTCATTTCATTTGAAGACTGCTGCTGCTGGACAGTGTACTGTGATGTCTCAAACAGTAGTTGCATTGTATGTTTTTCTGTTCACTGTTACTGCACATGAGTGCTTGCATTGTACAGTGCCTTGACATGTTGTTGGCCAATACTGGCTTTGTATTTTTCTCACTATCTCATTTGCGTTGTACCAAATGTAGTGAATAAACTACCTTGGTAATATGTCCTGTTTGACGTGCCTCATTTGCCCATGCATGTGTCAGCCCATGCAGTTGCGTCACTGCCATGGGACATCCATATTACAGCAGGCATCTACCGGAAGAAGTGTGAGATGAGGTCTTCCCTTACACGCGTGCCCTCTGCATGTGGTGGTGGTGGTGGGCCCTCTACGTCGTCATCATCTCCATCTTCATCCTCATCAGGCTCATCTGGCATGGGCACCCTGCGCCTAATGGCGATGTTGTGTAGGATGGCACATACGACAGTCAGCTGGCCACATTTGATGGGGTCATAGATGAGAGCCCCGCCTGTGCGTTGGAGGCATCTGAAGCGTGCCTTCAGCAAGCCAAAGGTCCTCTCAATGGTGTTCCGTGTGGCTATATGTGCACGGTTGTACCTCCTCTCTGCAGGTGTGATTGGGTTTCGCATTGGTGTGAGTAGCCAGGGTAGCAGTGGGTATCCTGAGTCACCTATGGGGGAGAAGGACATGTACATTTGTGATACTTGGCCCAGGCTCATCACTTGTGCAACATGTGTTGTGTGTGTTCATACATCTGTGCAGACAATGCACTGCTGCTGTTGGTCTGCATCGCCTTGGTGTGTGTGGATTTGTTGGCACTGTGTGTGTTGTTGGGATTGGCCCTATGTGCAATCAGCGTGTTCATGTGCCTGCATGCTGCGTGATCTGTGCACCATGTGTACATTGCCAGGGTATCCTTGGTGCACAGTGAGCTAAGTGTGGACCTTGTATCAGTCCATGTCGTGGCTCACGTGATGTGCTGGTCATTGGTTGGTCACCTGTCGGTTGTGTTCTTTGGGGCTTGCATGGTTTGTGTCCTGCCAGTTGCATGTGTGTGGGTGGTTCTTGCATGGGAGGTTGACTGTCTCTTACCTAGCAGCCATGCTCCTGGGGGTACTTGTTGCTCCATGTAGGTGTACAGGCTGCTGCCTCTGAGGACGCTGGAGTCATGGTTTGAGCCAGGGTATCGGGCACATACTTGTAGTATCGTGAGGTCTGCCGCACACACCATTTGCACATTCAATGTGTGTTGGCTTTTCCGGTTGCGGTATGGCGCTTCATGTGCAGCGGGTGGGACAATGGCTACATGTGTGCAATCCACACAGCCTATGGTATGGGGCATTCGTGCAATGGCATAGAACTGTGCCTTTGCTTGGTTCATCTGCTGTTGTGTCCTTGGCATGCGGATGTACCTGCGCACATGGGACAGGATGGCCGGTATGACCTGGGCCAGCGCTTGTGATACCATGGGTTGCGATATCCCATGTGTCAGCCCCACAGTGTGTTGGTAGGTGCCTGTGGCACACACATGCAGGACACACAACAGCTTGAGCAAGGGTGGTATGGCTGTGGGGTGGGTGTTGAGTGGGCTGATGTCAGGCTCAATTTCCCTCAGCAGGTCCATGATTGTGGCCATGTCTAGCCTGTAGGTCCTCAGTATGAATTCTGCACTCATTCCTGTAGTGCTGAGGTGTCATCGTATGGTGTTCGGTCATCGACGCCACCAACGGGGTGCCTGTGGGGTTGGGGGTGGGGGTGCTGGTATTGCTGCTATTGCAGGTTGTCGGTGTTGGGTCTGGTTGCATCTGTGTTGTAGTATTGCCCAGTGTCCCACCATCCCTGCTCTGATGATGCATCTGGTGCGCTCCTCACGGTGTTGCTGGCTCGCCATCTCAGTACAGAGTGAGTTCTCGGGGGGGGAGGGGGGGGATGGGGAGGGGGTTACACCTGATATGGACCAAGTGTGGTTTCCCGGTGTTTTACCGGCATATTTTTGCCAGTATTTTTCACGGTGTTCTCATCCTAATTTCACATTAGTGCTTATGACGGTATTACCGGCGATTTCAGTGTCTTACCGCCATTACTGGATTATAATTTGGTCGGTGTTCCCAAAACGCCGATAACAGCGGTTGCCACCCGTTTTACGGCCATTTTGGGGTTACCGGCACAATCCTAATTAGGCCCTTAGAGATATATGTCAAGGAGAACAAACTTGAATTCAAATTACATCAGAAGCCTACCGTGGGAAATTCCCTGCTTCATGCCTCCAGTTCTCATCCACCGTCTTGCTTGCAAAGCATCCCATTTGCTGAGATGCTTCGATCAAGTTGGAATTGTTCTGAGCAAGTGGAATTAGATGGTGCACTTGATCAAGTTGCAAGGAGATTTAAAAACAGGGGTTATTCCAACAAACAACTCAAAATAGCTAGAAACCATTGGCAATCTTGTATTTCAGAGAGACAAGCTGATATAACAGATGGGGGCTCAAATAAAATCAGTGATCAACCAAGAATG